>JAOPUB010000005.1:1870470-1885192 GCA_027564055.1 Neptis clinioides
TACAAATAACGTCTATACTAATATTATAAAGCTGAAGAGTTTGTTTGTTGGAACGCACTAATCTCATGAATTACTGGGTCCCGGCGATACACAAAGAGTGCAGAGGCGACGCGGAGCCGCGTTGCGCGCATGATTAGCGGTAGATGGTCGAGGGCGGGCGGCTGATTGCTTGCCCAATTGGGTCTTATCTACCCGCACATGGGAAATATTTTTAATCAACACCTCCATTGAACTTACGAGCGGTCGTACGTGAGCTCGGGTACCAGGGTCGTATTCGGAATTAAACATATAAATCACACCTTGCGTACTATTATTATAAAAGAAATTGTTTTTCGCTATACGTATATGTGATACATATTATTGTGCTTTTAGAGGAAGCAGGACATAGCCGGGGGCTTTTAAAACGAGCGCAGGGTTACAATATTTCCTTAGGTTACTGATGCTTTTATTTAACTAATAAAAAGTTTAAAAGAAAGTCTAAAACCTTTGTCATATGATGAATGTTGATCACAAATTCAAATAAGGTATTTTAAGTAATAAGATCATACAGTACCTAACTGTATTATTGATTCAGTAAAGATTCCTAAATAGCAAATTTGTTTTACGTACTTTAGATTGGTTGAGTAGTGGAGGCGTGTGTTATTGCAATACGAACGAACTGCCTAAACCTGCACCTGCTGATATGAAGTGTAACTTGAGTTTTATTATCATTTTTACTAGATGCGGTCCTGTTTGCGTGGAGGGTACAGCAGGCGGGTGGCGGTGGGTCGGTACTTGATTGGCCCTATGAATGTGAGTAGATTGCATCGCCGAACTCTCCGCAGTACGTTTTGCCCGCGACCACGCGGTTTTTACCTCTCACCTTTTATTTACACCTCACTTTTTACTAGTCCAGGTACTGATCATTTTCTCACAACTTTTTTAACCATAAACTTTGATAAGTCTCTAGTAGCCATGTAAAATGCAGAGAATTAAACCTTATCGCTTCGAATTGATTCGCTTCATAAATAAAATATTACATGAATAATAAATACACATAAGCTACGGATTGGAATATTTTTATTTTACTGCTAATAAAATACAGTTCGCATACACGTATGTACCTATGAAATTTCATTTCACATGACCCATATAAATGTAAGTCACGTTTTCAATAACCTTCAGTTTTAGCTTCATAATTTTAACCCGTGCTGATATGAGACTTCATTTTGTTATGAAATTCGCTACTGAAACATATCGCGCGGCGGATATAAGGTTTTATAATACGAAAATTGTACGTGATTACGAAACAGTAACATGGCAAGTATTAAATGAAGAAACGTGATGGTACTAGAATTGGTCTTGCTATGCTGGAAAAGACGTAGTGCGGTCTCATCATGTCATAATCGGCACCAAAGTGAGCTCCTCCAGCTCGCAGTACCGACTCCGCTCGTATTATTAACGACGTGTATTGTAATCACGCGGCGGGCGATCGCCTCCGCCGAAGGTAGGGCGGTATTAAATTCCGACAGCTACGTGATAAATCGAAATTGGAAAAGTTTAATAATGTTCGGTTGCTCCGAAAGCAATAAAACCGTTTATAAACGGGCACAAGCGAACTAGACGGGCAACAGGGACGCCCGCCTTCGAGCCTTTTAGGGACTCTTAGGTAAGTCCATTTTGCCTCACAAGCTCTAAATTGATTCAACTTCATTTTAATTAACCAGTAATTTGCATTAAAGTATTTTTACGTGAGTAAAAAGTGTATCAATCATAGGTATTAAGTTGATCTTCGTTGAGTATTTGAACCTCCGTACAATATCTTTATGCATCTTGGTCATGATTTTTATATATTTCCTATTCCATCAAAGTACATCTTTAAATGATATATTTTAACTATGAAATTACTTGACTTTTTAATAAGTTACTATTTGTCTTTTGGTACATTTTATAATATATTAATTAATCAATTTAACTGCCTTCATTGATTAGATTGTGCATGCATCTCCCTGAAAGTCATCATCTTCTTAGCAGCATGCCAAATAAGGATGACTGATGTAAACTGTCAATAACTACCCAATTTATCAATTTATCAAGTATCTTTAAACCTTAAATTTAATTAAAACATATCAAATCATAAACTAACAACAACGAAGTCTTGAAAAACTTATACAAAGATATGTAATTATTTACAAATGGTGAATCAAACTGTACGGATTAAGTAATTTCTAATAATAAAGTAAAATTCAACACTACAAAGTTCCAAGACTTAGAATATCAAAGTCAATATCAGCGAATCTTGATAAAATAGAATTTGGCTGGTCGTATGCCAGAATAGTGAATTTTATTAAATGAAATATTTTACTACGTACATTAATAACAAAAATAATATACTTAGTTTCTCTGTAACACAACGTTTCTGTGCTTTGGAAAGTGCAATGCGTATATAATAATATGTGGTTTTAAGCAAAAACAATTCAGGGTTCATTACGGCGTGTAGAAGCACTCGTCGCCTTTGCAATTATTCTCTCCGCGAAGGTAATTATTCCATTAGCTGTGCAAATAATGGTAAACCGTTGTTCCTATACTTACTTCAAATTTTAATTAATCTAATTTCTGCTTGTATCTATAGTGTATGTATCTAATCACTAAATAATTTAAATACTTTAATATTTACTTTTTTTAACCTGTATCTTTATAGAAAAAGGTCATAATACAGTTGGTTGTCTCCTTATGTATATAATAATATTAAAAAAGTGTCTCTCTGTCTCTCACTCTCTTAGAATCTCCCATTTAAACCAAGATACTGTTACACCAGCCACTTAATGCATACAAATAAAATAGGAATGTCTGTCTGTAATTTTAAAATAACCGCTTTTTACTAAGTGTATTTGGATGTATATGCGGTGCATATATATTATCTCTCTTTCTCGGCTGGGTAGATTTGAACGGAACTTTCAACGTCAGATATTATATGAAGTAGTAATCTAGGCTACTATTATTTTAGAAAAAAAGGAGAGGTCCGCGAAACCATAATACCCCTCAGTGAAGCAAGGGCGGGTCGGCTAGTATTCAATTTATATTTATATATTTAGTTTAGATATTTAGGTGAGATATCTTAAAATTATTTTAACGTTGTTTATTCTAATTGTACTGTTGACAAATTGAATACATTGTTTCTCTGAATTGCATATCCTTTTTTATTTGTACTTAAAACTCCACATTACGATTATTCATCAGACATTTGCTTGCAGCTTTTAATCCTATAATTTTCTAATTAAAATTTTTCATACCATAAACTGTTCATACCATAATTGCGGTATTGCGCGACTACAACAGAATTTGCTCTAATTAATCATTTTCCTATTGCTGTCAACCACCTTCTCGAATTTATATTAATTAATTATACTTTTCTCTAAACTAATTCCATTAGTCTGATCTTTTACTTTTAAGTCTTTGTTTTCTGATTTACAAAACATTAACGTTTCTAAATTTCTTCATAAGTTCAAGTACCTTTCAATCCTCTCTAGGAATATAGACTATATCTTCTGTACCGTATTTTCATTTCAGTCTTACACATCTAACTAATTCTAATAGTATTTTGATTAATTCTAACCAGTATAGCATAACCACCACAAGTTTCTTTATCGCCAACAATTAATATAAAATAAGCAACAATTTTCGGACGTAGAATTTGTGAAGAAAGCAGATTAGATTTTTTACCGTAATAAGCAATCCGGAGAATAATATTATTTACATATTCAAATTACATCTATACAAAACTCCTGTTTTTAATTATAAACTTAATTTGGTTATGATAAATCTATGGAAATTTTTACCTCCAGTTCCAACCCTCTGCAGCGGTAAGGGTAGAGTAATTACTTCTTTTCTTTGTAATAAAAACGGATTAAACTTTACTTAGGGCAGCCTATTCATTTTGTTTACTATTCAAAACGGCTTGCGTCAGGAAAAAACTAATTTGCGCTTGCTTTTTATATAGGTATAAGATAAAAGACTTTAAGATTTTAATTAATAACACGACTACTTTCTTGATTATATCAGTTTTTAATTAAAAACGTACTAGAATGTATTATAATCATTATTTTTAACATAATT
Source organism: Neptis clinioides (assembly GCA_027564055.1). Lineage (NCBI taxonomy): Eukaryota > Metazoa > Arthropoda > Insecta > Lepidoptera > Nymphalidae > Neptis > Neptis clinioides. Next base: position 1,874,566 of record JAOPUB010000005.1, read on the forward strand.
TGTTTACAAACAATTTATATTATTATATATATATTAGTCATATTCATGAGATGTGAGGCAAACGACCCTGAATAGCGATGAACCAAAACCAATAAAAACATATTTTATCAAAAGTTTGTAATTTATGGTATCTACACTTCTATGCTACTAATAAATAATTGAAATGTCTGTTTGTAATTCTTACGAATATCGGTTAATTCCAAATTCACAGCTTTTCACTGAATGCATATGAAAGAGTATACTATCATTAGAACAATTTTAAAGAAACTTTCACTGAAATAGCTGATATTATAAGGAGCAACCTAGGCTACTTTTATTTTTATAAAATGTTTGAGTTCCACAATAACCAAAACCACCACACATTGGACCACCAATGGATATTTATTGAATTCTTACTGCAATTAAAGGTAGAAGAAAAGAGATTTTTATTTGTGTTAGATGGTAGACGGGCTTACTCGAAGGTATAAATCACAGTAAGCTGTAACGCGAATTGTTCCATAAGGCCGCTAATCCCGGACCGCGCCACAATTTGTCCTAACGGTTATGTTATTGCGGTCCAAGCTCCGGACGCCTGCCGCCACCGCTACCGTGATTTCTGTTAAAGAAACTTCTTTTAGACACCAACAGATCGTTTGTTTTGTACACAATAAAGTATTTATTTATTGATTCAATAAGTGCTGCGTTCATACTCGTGAACTTTACAAATCTGATAATTTCAAAAGCAAATTAGTTCCTAGAGCCCGTTGCACTTGTTTGATTTTCATTAAAACCTTATAATTATTAGCATTACATTTTTTAATATAAGTAATCAACATAATTTAATCAAATAAGAAGATATCGAGTAAGCAGATTTCTATCAATAAATATTTATAGCACTTTTAAAATATTTTAATCACTAGTTCACCTGCCCCGGCTTCACACGGCTGTAATTTACCACGTTATTTATTATCCTTAGATAAAGATAAAGCTAAATAAAGATATCCAGGCGCGCACTTTTGCAAATATATTTTATTATTATCTCGAAGGAACTCTGAGTTTCCGGGGAGTAGCCTATATGTCAATCCAGGTTATAAACTATCTATTTACCAATTTGATTGAAAACCGTTTAGCCGTTTTCGCGGGATTCAGTAACAAACAAAAATCAAAACATTGACACTTAGAATATTATTAGGACTCCAGGAACAGATAATTCTAGGCACAGACTACGGCTCACCAATTATTTTGACAATTGGTATAAAAGCAATGTGACTTAGATTTACCTATAAATATATATATATAGCTCGCTCCACGTAAGTATGGGTTTGACTTTGATTGCGCAGAAATCACAGTTATGACTCTTTTTGTTACGTTTCAGTTTTTCGGTGTCTACTATTTGCCAAAATAATACACTTCGTACATAAAACAGCCAACAGAGTGACGCAGTACACTCAGTATGCGAAATTTTTCCCCATTATTTTTTCTCTGACATAAACGTGAGTCATCTGTTGAGCAAAACCGTGGTATCAAATGTTCAGAACTTCGTCATTTATGGACCGAATTGAACATTTATTTTTGCATTACATAGTAGATATTAAGACCTTCCGGCTTCATTCACCATTTTTTGATGAGGACACCGGAAGCTAGATACTGGAACTCAGGCTTGGAACTACATTAACTAGCCGTGTTCGGGTTTAATGGAATTGTCTTAAAATGTACTTTATCTATGAGTCATTTTGGTAATGATAATATTCGTCTGTCTATTTACTACATACCGCCCGAATAACTTTAATGGTTTTGATGCGGATTTTTCTGTGTTGGTGCATCTAACAAAATATTTAAAAAAAAATTGACCCGACTTCCAACTCTAGAAAATGCACTTAAAAGTAAAAAATAAACACACTAAAATAATTTAGAAGTCGGTGCCAGCAATAGATGTACAAAGGTGTAGAAAATTTAAAATGTTAAAATATCTAAATTGTTTTAATGCGTTTACGTTTTACTTTTTAGTGCTATGTTAGTTGGCATGTTGGTTAAAAATATTTTATTTAATTTAAATTCTAAAAATGGAATAAAAGATAAATCCGAGATAGTAAACAAGAATTTTAATAAAAACTTGTAAAAAATGTTTTCACTAAAAAAAGAATATTAATCGCGTATTATGCAAATAAGTTGGCATAAAAACGAAGTGATAATGGTAGATCTCACCGCCAATTTATTATTTATAAGCAATTAATTAATGAGAAATGAATATAATCTTAAATTAGCAAAACAGAAAATAGCATCATTCTTTTCGGCTTCAATATCCACGGACTCAATTTGTTGGAACTGTTATTGCTCGGTCAAACCACCTACTAGTTTCGTCGCAACAAATAATGCTAAACCAACAGCAATTGTGACTCGAAATGGGCACTTCATTAAGATTCCTTTTCGTGTCACTTATTTTACGATTAACTCTGATATGTAGACGCCATCTCCTACATTACCACAGATTAAGTAATAGTACGCAATGCTCAGATACAATCAATCTTGTTAATTGAATTCCTCGTCGTGATGTAAATAACAAAAACCTATTTGGTAAATCTAAATGACAATGATATAAACTGTTACAACATCAAGCCAAGTAACGCCTGGGCTTTGTACCCCAAGTGTAAGTTTACAATGCCTTTTGATACTGTAATAACACTGACTTGGGCTTCTCTATCTCACTACACTATATTATGCATCTGAACTAACTTATAAATTGTTTCCTACAGTTATGAATAAAATTTCTGTGTTTGGGTCTTGACCCAAATAATAATATATCTTTGTATGTTTGTCATCTATGAAATGAAATATCTATAATTCTCAGTATGATTTTTCAGACTGATTGTAAAGATAAATAGTAAAAACATTAGCCATATGGATATTCGAAACTCGATCGAAGATTGTAAGAGGGATTGAAGGACAAAGACGATGTGGAATGGGTTGCGGGGTTGTGGGGGGCTCCGACCCACGCACCACGGTCCACGTCCAAGCCGTAATGAGTTGAAAGCGGATACTTGTAGCGCACTCAGAGCGCGCGTGTCCGGTTACCCGCCTAATGTTACCCGGATAAACAATGACGTCCAGCCTTTTAGCGACATTTGTGAACCCACTCAACACTACACATAAGCCTAAAAAGATGTCGCGTTTTTACTCACACCGCTACCAGGGGAAGTAGATGCTTTGAAGGGAAGTAGATGAGTTTATGTTACATATAAGTGAAAATGTTTGGTTATTTTATTTAACTTGTAATGTTTTTATGTAGGTTTATATATTCGGGTCTAATCTTGAAACTGAAAAGTATTTTAAACCAGTTTTTTAACCAATTAATAAGTTTTGCATACTCGTTTATATTGGATGACAATGTATCATTGGCTAAGTGGCACACTAAATCCACTATGGAAGACGGCCTAAAACAGCTGCCCAAGCCTTTTTTTGCACGTCCATGACATAGGTGTGAAAAGAAAAGTATTGCTTCGAAAATGATATGACCTCACTTTAAACCATTTTGAAGTAGTATAAAACAATTGTATAAAACGGCTGCTTAGATGTTAATAAAATTTGATGTATATACACTGTATGGTTGTTACACTAAAGGAGTAAATTAATGAATGGAAAGGCACGTCAAATAGTGATTGAGCGGATGAGTTAATAGATTCTAAAATATTGATGAATAAACTTCTTGCTTTTTCCAGTTTTTATCTTTTTTTCTTAAAGCAACAAATTCCTGCATAATTTTTGACATCATATTGGTGAATTTCGAAATTTTCCTCATACTTTATCAAATGACGCTAATTTATCGAGACCGACATGAGCAACAAAATCAATTTCTTCATATCTTATTAGCAACTACTAACGTTACTAGCAGAGCATGATAAGCAGAGTTATTTAACTCTGCTTATTATGCTCTGCTATCTTGATAGAGCTAGAGCTTATGATATCTTTACATAGTTTACTATGCAAGTAAAAAAATTACGCATTCGAATGTTCATTTACGAGTTGTAGTAAATAAAATTAGAATCAGAAGCTTTTCTACTTAATGAAATAAATTGAACTTGTTTCACACTAGTGAGGGTGTGGGTAGATATATTCTAACCGATATGGCGTGAGCATAGTGCTTTAGCACTTAGCTTGATATTGGCTTATACATCATCGGTTTAGACTATAGTATTTCAAATTGAGTGTAGTGTGTAAGCTGACTGGTCACAGGCATTACGTAAGTGCCGACGTGAAAGCCGCCCAGTCAAATGTAGAGTGACGGACCATCAACGCGAGTCCATTAAGGCTACTCGTGTATTTACAGTTTACACGGTTTGATAACGATGCCCTGACGACTATGCAAAGTTACCATATGTAGAGAAGATATTATCATACATAATAATACCATTTCCATACACTTCTAGCTTAAAATATATATCTATAAAATCCAAAATCCATTTATACAAATTGATATTTATACTTCCAGGCTAATATAACTTATAAATGCGAAAGTGTAACTTGGTTCGTCTACGATTCTTTTTTTGATACCCGTGTAAGGTTGGATGGAACTAAAAGGTATTGAATATCAACTACTATTACATTAACGTTACTCTCAATCGTAGTGTGTATATGATATCTTATTAATTACCACATTATAACCAAACCCATAATTTTCGGCTTTCATAAAAAGGAAAATATAAAAAATGTTTTTTACTTTTAATAAAAACTTAGGTACTAAAAAAGTAGATATAGTTAATTTACAACTTTGTATTGACAATTAAGTAAATTGGCAAGAGCTACAGTGGGAAGGGGTCCATTATCCCGCGGTGAGGCCATCGCAACACCAAAGATGTTAGTCCGGCTCTCTGCTCCGGCGAGTTTATGACGTTATCTTTAACAGGTCCGTCCCCAAGATGAAAGCTCTGGTTCCTCTGTTGTGCCAGATAATTGCCTCTAATGGAAAAGTCTAGTCACTTCATGCGAAGTGCATTCCAAGTTTTCGCTGTCAGATATAACTTATTAAATCTCATGCAGACAAACTTATAAGTGGATATGTTCTACAAAAGGATATTACTTTGATTTCTACGTCGTTATCATTTAGTTAGGTACAAGAAAATGTTCTTATTATAGTGTATCTAACTATCTATTAAGTATAGTTTCATCCAACTGAAGAATTTTATTAAGAATAAAATCATAAGTTTATATACTAAACTTTATTTAACTATCCATCTATTTGTTTGGGATTTATATATTTTCTTCTCGTATATTTATGAGAATAAGCGACAGAATGAAAGAGCAAGCAAAATCTAATACACTTACGAGCTTCTAACAGCGCATACATATTTAACACGCATATTTACCGATTGGTGTGGATCAGGGAGGAGGGTGAGAGGTGTGCAGGGGGAGAGGCGGTCATTCAATGAGATTGCTTCTTGCTGCCACTCTGAAGTAATGGATCTCGCCCAAATAGACTGGCTAGAGGAAATGCTATTGCGCTAGTTCATACAGATTCCCGCGTCTCAACAACGTAATGTTTAAAATCAATTTGTTGCAGAGTGCTCTGTTGTAAATTGGAAAGAAGCAATTTAAATTAATTGATTGTATCACGCAAGTTATGATATCGTCGACGGTTTCAATTTGTCCATAGTAAAATGGGTTAATAAGTTTGCTCGTTAAAATTTGTAGAGCATGTACACATCCTTTATAAACTATATTATATGAGAGAAGAGAAATTACGATTAGTTAAAACTTATAACGCACTTGTTCTTATATCCGAAATTAAGATGTTTAATAGATAGAACAAAATAAATTTATAGTTATTACCAATGTAAAGCTTTTGTGTACCGCAGAAGTATCGCACATTGGATTCGTATGGATTGAATTATGGAAGAGGCGTAACTGGGCCGATAAGGACAAGGGAGGAAATGGAAAATGTGTGTCGCCAAGTTGCGGGCCTAACAGCTCCTGGACAGAGTACCGACCCGATAATGGATTGATCAGATACCACTCTAGTACACAACGCTGTGCACACGTTGATGGAATCTAATTTAGCTACCCTTCACTATAGTTATCTCTTTTTATAACTATTTGATTACGTACTTTAAACAAGATTCCTGAAGATAGTAAGCTACATTAATATCAATTAAAACTGCAACGCAAAAGCTATAATTCATTGCCTTATTATGTCGGACTATTTCTGCTTTAGTTATTCATAATATTTATTTTAATAGTCAGAGATAATTGACTTTAACAACTACAATAATTTAATTTAATTAACCTGATTCAACGATAACTTTAAATGGAAACTTGGAAAGAATGTAATAACAATAGATATATTAACTTTAAGTTAAATACTGGCTATATAATATGGTAACGGCTGTACAATAAAAGAATTCAGTAAGGCTACAGTCGCTAGTTCATTATCCAAATGGACTACAGCTATTTGATCCACTTATGTGATTGCCTGCAAACATTATCTCTCCTCCACTGAATGGAAGCCATAAGTCTACCTCGTAACTCTCTCGCTTCTTACAATATTGTTACGATCCTATATTAATACTTTTATATGCTGAATCTGTTACAATATACTTATTTGTTGAATTAGAGAGTGGTCCATAAATAAATACTACTTCAATATAAATAATCAAATACTAATAGGAAATAAAAAATAATCTGTAGATATGATTTAAATTGCGTATAATGTGAAAATAGAACGTTTCTTAACTAAAAATTTTATATCGTCTTAATTATTATTACTCATGTTCCAATTCGCTAAAATGTATGTTACGGATATTGTACTTTTGTTTGACCAATAATATAAGTTGCGAAGTTCAAATATCTTAAAATGATATATTTTGTCATTTAAAAAGAATCCATTTACATCAATGGTTTAATTCAACGAATCCGAGATCTACGTTGATATCAGCAGATACGAGATAATAGTCCAATCCAATCACTTAGCTTGTGAATCTAAATCAATAATTTACAAGAAGCTATTTTTCTCATTTACTTCGGGTTTTCAGGGGTAGTTCGAATATGTTTCATTGCTGCATAAAATTCGTATAAACTTTACTACATCGAGCCGACTATATTTTTAATTTTCTGAAGTATGGTCTGATCTAACTTTACTGGATGTTTATATTTATCTTAGTGAAAAGTTAATATTTATTTTCTATTTTCGTATTTTGTTTAAAAGATATTACATAATAACGGGGTTGAGTACTCAGACATCTTATTAATTTCTTAATTGTTTTTCGTTTGCCCCAGCGCAGCGCCATTTCTATTACCAGTCTAATCCGGTAGCTAATTTCCGAGGGTTATAATTATGGGAAATAGAGCGGAGATTATTATTTTGACCCTTACGTAAATAAGTTTTTTACTCTGCAAATAATGAATAAATAAATAACGATTGTAACTAAATATTACAAATTTCACTTAAATAATATACCATATTGGTGTAAAAGTATGAGAAACGAAAGCACTATGGGTAGATACCTAAATTAGTCTTCAGAATATAAATAAAAATAGCTTAATGGCAACTCATATTATCCGCAAATCATCACCTAAGAATCGTTATTCTTTAGGTATTAGAAGATGTACTTTTTGATATATTATAATTACCAAAATTCCAAAGTCAACGTTTCAACATAGAGGCTAAGTCAATTGTACCGCAAAAAGTTTTTCTAAAACTTCAGACTACTATAGGGTTGCGGGGTTCTGTCGGCTATTACTTACAACGCAATATCAAATTGCTTTCAATTTATTTCGCAATTGCCGTCTTTGAGTTTCGCTTTGTAGGGGCCTCTGACGTCGGTCCGAGGCAACAATAAAATGTATTCGTCTCCGGAATGTTTAATATGGGGAAAAGTTTAATAACGCGTCCGGCGGCCGGGCGGTCAGCGCGCCTTGCTCGGCCCGCTGCGATAAATCAAATCTCATACCTTCAACGCCGTACAGAAAAATCTTTATTACATTCGGATATATTACTCAGACATATTGAAAAAGCACAAAAGAATATTTTAACTCGTTATTTTCTTTTCATATTAAAAAAGCAAACATACTTAATGACATTGTTTAATTTTTTACCATAAAGAAATTAAACAAAACCATGTTAACGCCCAACACTAATTGATAGAGGTTACATTTTACTATGTATGATGTACTTGAGGTAATCTACTCTGATCTATAATCGTTGTAATTTTCCTATCATTATAAATACTTAAATATTAACGCATTCTACTTTTAATTAGCTGAATACATTTATAGATATTCTTGTATACGCTGTAGACACAATCCCGCAAAATATATTTGTAAAAGATGTCACTTCTTTTAGGAATACTGCAATTACTTAAGTATACCTTGTCAAAAAGGATACTTAAAGATGTTCAGAAGAGTGTGCCTCATGTCAACGCCGAAGTTGCCCTAAGGCATCGCATCATTAGCAAGCGGCACCTGTAAAGAGTGCGGCTCTTGCCGTCTACCAAAATCGTAAGAATAGTACACAACAATGGAGATATTTCATTCATTTGTATTATTTTTCTCTCCGCTGCTGCTTCACTGGTCTGAATTAGAATCAAGGCAGAGGTACAAGCGGCAATGTATGGCATACAATGGTTTTTGTTTAGAAATGTTCTCAAAAGATTCAGTTGTAATTCGAAGCGCTATGACTTGTGGGCTCATCAAGACGCAACAGACGAAGCTTGCCGGCCTGGATCCCGACGGCGACACAATAGCTCCCTGACGTTAATTAAATGTTAACAAACGCCCTCGTCGTCGCTTAATTGGAACTGTTGCCTATTATCCTTACCTTCCGACGCGAAGAATGACTTCTAAGCTTAAGAACCACACTTCAGAGTTTTCACTCTGGGTTGCTAAAAAATTGTGAGTGACTCTTTTGTTAACACAGTTTTACTATTGTTTAGGATTTGAGTTTATGATGCTTTAAAATATAATAAACACATAGTATGAATTACTGTAGCAGAAAAACGGATATAAGACATATTAAAGACTAGCGTACCCGCCCGCGCTTCGCCTCGGGTTTTGGGATTTAAAGTTAAATTATAATCTATATATATATCATGTAATATATCATTTATTAATTTAAAATACCGTGGCATGTGGCGACACTGCACCTCCTCTGCTTATCAGAAATTTTGTAGTAGTTATTTCTCACAAACTTTTTAAATTGGTGCAATAGGAACAAAATGGCGATATAGCTTTCGATCGGCGAAATAATTATCAAAATCGGTCCAGTAGTTTCAGAGCCTATTCGAAACAAACAAACATACAAAAATATAAAAATGCAAACAATCAAATTTTACGTCTTTATATAATAGTGTAGATGTAGATAAATTATTTTTAGGTAAATATCAATCTGAAAGCTTCTCAATTATTGATACATTATAAGCATTTTTAAAGTAGGTACCCTAATAAATATAATTTCTAATGTAACAGAATTTATTTGAATATTTTAATCATCATCTTAACAAATCATCTTAATGTTTCATAAAATCTTTAAAGCAACAGTTACTTTGTTTTGAATTGTAAAAAATATTAATATACCATTATCTCCAAAATTTCTACACCATAACAGCTACTGATAAAAGTTTTCCTTTTAATCCTCCCCTTTATTAACACGAATGTTTTAACACTGACGTTCTCAACTTTCAGTTAGAGTTATAACTAAAAGTTTTTTTTTTATTTTAGTGATATTTAAACCCATAAAATAATATATGAAAAAATCTTAATATAGTATCCCAGTTATTGAGGAAGAGATTTTTTTCTGACTATAAAGCATTGGAAAACAATATGTACTATTATGCGTACTGTTTTATTTAGTATTATAATCAACTAGCCGACCCGCGTGACTTCATCCGCGTGATACTCCTATGGGTTGTAGCGTGATGTTATATAGCCTATAGCCTTCATCGATAAATGGACTATCCCACACAAAAAGATTTTTTCAATTCGAACCAGTAGTTCCTAAAATTAGCGTGTTCAAACAAAAAAACTCTTCAGCTTTATAATATTAGTATAGATTATATTTATTATACTGGCAACATATATGGTTAACGTCAATGTCAAGTGTCAGGTTGTCACTTGTCTACTGTCAATTTTGTAGTGAACTTCGATTTCGATTAAAAAATTCAAATTTTCTATTTTTTTACTAACATGCATGTATTATTTTATGCATAATACAGTATTTAAACTACAATTAAGGAATGGCAAATTTTAGACCAGCGGGTCTGTCCGACGAGGATACGGACAGCGACGATGAATATGGATATTTTGAGAAAGTGGTAAATAATATCATTTATAGCTTATTTTGTAGACAATTTTTTTTACCGGCTTGGATTCTCATCAATTATATAGCTTAGTCAAGAATAATAAATATTTAACCGTAACTTTACAGAACCGCAACAAGTATTATGCTAGAGAAATTGAAAATGTAAGAAAAAAAGTTGAAGTAAGATTACAAGAAGCTATTATAAATAGTGATCTTGAAGAAGTCAGTAGAATAATCAAAACAGGTAGTTTAATTGTTGTGTTGTTTATAACTTGTAGAATATTATTAATATGTTTGACCCTCTAATGTACATTATTGTTTTTTGTTTTTAAATTATAAAAAAAGGTAGTAAATATTCAATAC
>JAOPUB010000005.1:1909252-1919962 GCA_027564055.1 Neptis clinioides
AGAAATATTGTGTACACAGGATAACTTATCTCTTTAAAGAGATCTCTTCCAGTAACCCCGAGTATGTATAGGAAAAGTTCATTTATAGCGCCATCTATCAAAACTATTAATAACTACATGAGTATAGCAATATAACATAGCGTATGGCGATAGTGCATCAAGAGCCATCGCCTCAAAGAAAATAATTCTACATCATCCCATGTTCCTTATCAACGTTTTAATTGTAATATGTGCAGTTATTTACAACGCTGTAGTAACCGGGATACCTTTTTATTGGTTCTAATTTTTAATGCCTTTATCAATTTGTGACCCTGCGTACGATGATTATGTAAAGGTAAAGATCGGGAATTGTTGAAATGGCAAATGCCTTTTGGCCCATCATACAAAATACAAATTTAAATTTCGGAGTGTAAGGCGGGTAAACACGCGGTAAATTCTACAACTGAACCGTTAGACAATTAAACATTACAATCTGTTAAAATTACGACAGGAACCTAAGCAGCGCCTTGGACTTGCGACCAATTGTGTAGGTTTAGAGAGGCGCTCCCTTGCCACATATGTGAACACTCACCCCCACTGCTTAGTTTCACGATTTAACCTTAACATAAGGCTAACTTAATCTAAACCACACCTAAAACTACGATGACTCAGCCATGTGGCGATTACACTTTAAAGTAATCACGTGGCATTAATTGATAAAGCTTAGCACAGCATTCCACAACACTGACAACACGTTCACTAACACTACTTCACACTATGTTCACTCTAAGATTGCACTCGATGGACTAACCGTTTACCGTATCCGTCAGCGAATATAAAGGAATGAAGTGAAGGTGGCAAGTACTCCTTCCACTGGTGGGGGAGAAGTAAATCGATCAATTAGGTCGATTTTCGACCAAACGAGACTCGTTTGTCAATCAGAGGTGATCAATACAACGGAAGTGATTACTTTACTGCCAACTGTGAGTTACAACCCATGTTGTGTGATTGAATATTATCCTAACCTAACCTACTCGCCGACCTACATATTATGTTATTATTTATATGCTCTAAAATTTAAAAATATAAGAAAAGAAGAAGAAAGTTATTGTTATCAAAATTTTATATAATAGACACAAAATGCCTTATACATTATTGCCGGGTAAACCGTAAAGGGTAACATGGGAGTATTTTGAGCGCACGGCACAGGTGCTGTCTGACCCGTCCACCGATTGCTTCCAGATCTAATGAAATACTTCTCCCAAGACACTGTCGCGTCGCTTTTCAGATTGAAACAGGACATAATCTCGTTCCTCCAATTTTCTCCATTTTATACTTTCATTAAATGAAACAGAAGCAGCGAGAGCTCTCCACTTGCAGGATTAGTCAATCGCTTATTACTCTTGATATATTATTAAGGTTTAGATCAGAGGTTCTAAAACTTCATTTTCTAGAACATTTGGCTTAATTTCGGTTTCCAAAGTTATTCTAAATCCCTGAAGTTTGCAAATTATGAAAATATCAATCAATTGTAATCGTGCTTGTTATTAATCCTAACATGGCCCCTCTGATAATCTTGTTGACACCTGATGATCAGCATATACTATTTTGGTAATCAGTGGTTAAGGTTATAAAAAAACATAAGTCAGTAATTTAAAAGAAAAGCTAATTGTAGGGTAGACCAAATAGCATAATATTAATTTCTCCTAAGTTTCCGACACACCAACAGGCTTATGAGATTAGAATAATTTTCTCATTCCGAGGTCTCCCCGCGAGCGTAACCAGCAGTTTAATTAAAACTAACAGTTGTCTCACACAGTCTTATCCAGCAATTTGCGAGGTATAACAGGCCGAACTTCGCCCACAAATTATCTTGACTCCATTTAACAAAGCGGTTATGTTAATACAATCTCTCCTAATTTTCTACGTACAATATTTTTTGTTGTAAGAGGCAGTACAGGATAACAAAGTTTTTAGGCAATCCATCAAATGTTCTAAAGTGATCGTTAAGAAGGAGCGTAGATGCATTTTTTATAGTCACCGTAATAATTCCAGATGCTTAATTTAAGTATTGAATTTATCATGACATTCAAAATGTTAATTTACTACATTTTTTAAAGCGCGTAAATAAAATTTGCGTTGTTTTTAGGTAACTAATTCGTTAGTGATGTTTTTCATGGCTTATGTTACGCTGAATATAAATGATAAGGAAATTTTTATGGTTGATACGAATAATACAAATGTCGGGTGTGAAAACCGTTACAATTTTCTCAGTGTAATCAGACTATTTTACTTTATATTATTTTTAAAATATTTATGAGCCTAACATCAAGAAAGGATTAAAATTTCCATGCATTCCTAAGGTTTTAATGTATTCATGCCAGACTAGTACGGTTTATATGTGAGGAAATGAATCTGTAGGAAGCTGACATCGGCGCAGCTCCCTCCCTCGCTATCGGTTGGGGCCTTTATCTTTACTATGGAATAAGGGAAAAAGTACCATTTTCTTAGCAATATCTCTCGCATGCGAGTGCTTATGAAATATGAATTCTATCTCACAAAACATATTATTCCTTTATTACAGAATATATTGCTACATATTTGAGTGTTATAGGAGTCTCTACTTTCTAACGCTTGTATGTAATGTGAACACAGTTTCAAGTATTTCGCCTATGTATATCGAATTATGTTTTCTTTATTTAAGAGAAACACAATTGACTTAGACAAACTTTTACGAAAATGGGGTGATCTTTCTTTTTGAGATTTCACTGGTCCGTGTAGGCGACGTTGCGTCTCCCGTCGACGCCTTTTGTGAACTCGTTCCTTTGAAAAAACATGTGTAGGTTCGTAGAATATACATTCATTTTATTAAATAGATCTTTGAAAAGTTAAACTTATTAAAATTAAATTTATAATATATTTGTAATAATATATTTATACATTAAATTTACAATATGATGTGATACAAACCAGCGATTATCCCTTTATGCACTATAGAAGTGCACTTAAGGACAATCCCCGAACCCACCACCAAATGATATATGTACCCTTAGAATGTAAAGTTCTAATTGCTCCACTTTCATCGCCCGGCTAAGGCACGCTAGAGGTAGAGGTTCTGTTCCGTATCAGAATGTACTCCAACAAGACAGTAAAAGCAAGCTGGAGATAAGGAACAGGGAACCTTTCTCTAGGAGCACTCAGGTCCGTGAAGTCGGTACTTGCTACCCAGCCCTGAGAATAACTGAATTGTTATAGTTATTAAATTAAGATTAATTACTAGAACGACTGTTATTAGATTAATATTAAATACTAGAACTAATTTACATTAGAAATTAAATAAATGAATCAAGAAAACAATTTGCCTTTTACATTTACTCTATGTACTTAACATATTTATTGATAGTGAGTAACAAAACCTACAAATAAAATAGACTTGGAAACAATTTGTTTGCAGGGGTTACGTGTGTAACATTCAGCGCAAATTCGTGGCAAAGCGATGCTGATCCTCTGCAATCTGTCTCGAACAATAAGTTGCTCGAACAAAAGCCGGCCATTCCAACAACTCGGAAACTTTTGTGAGTTTAGCTCTTTCTCCGCGGGGTCTTGGCAGCACTCGCTATTCACACAATAGAGGAATAATCGTTAGGGCCAGTCATCAACGGCCATTATAGAGACAACTACGCATTCTGACTAATATTTTTAGCGCGCTTTTTGTAAAAGCTAAGTCAATTTGGCTATCTCTTCTGGACTATGACGACTCTTCAATTTACTCAAATTACAAACCTTGACAATTATTACCAAATTGGTCAAGAAGTTGTCTTCGATTTTTATGAAAATATAGATTAATACGTCGCCTACGCAGAAATGGCGATGACAAAATAAGGTAATTACCCAACGTAACGTAACGGACGTTGGGTAAAGATGTACTAATTAAATTACTACTTTAATTTTTAAACAACTTAATTAAATCTATGGTTTAAATATTATAATCGAAACAATTTGTTTTTATTATGTTTTCTTGTAGTCTTCCACCAAGCGGCAGCTGATTTATTTCCAGAAGAAATTTCATCTTATGTAAAAAATATATATTTCACGTTATTTATATTACTAGTACACGTTTCTTTATAATTTTTTACTATTTGAATACATATAGTTTATAAGATGTAAATTTGATTTAACCATGAAGTTCTTAGGATAAAAGGCTTCGGACAGCAAAGTGAGGCGATGTAACGAAGGAACATGATCCCAGCGTTTCCGGCCATCACGTGGAAACGACTTCCGCGGCGCCAGGCTTCTCTCACAATCACTTAGCGTCCGAATATCCTGAAAATTCATGTTAACGTATGGGAAAACATCTTGGAGCCATTATTTATGACCATTATTCCTGTCTTATTACTTGCTAAAACCGGGTTAGCTGTATTATATTTACGAAATGTTGTTTCAACCAATAAAGATAAGAATAGTCTGTTGTCAAGACATATAATTTTTTTTGTATTATTGACTTTTGGAGGAGGCTGCGCTTTGCGCACCTTCTCCTCCTCGTGTAGGATGGAGTAGCCCAATCGGCAGCCGGAACGATCACGGTTGCATGCGAGAGCGATCCTGTGGCGTCCGTACATGCTATCGAAACGATGGTTTTTAGTGAGTGTTCTGGCAGTAGAGGCTGGCGAGTCTCACATACCTGTCTGGATGCGCAGGATAGGATGCGTAAAGCATTTTCAATCGATAAAAAAAAGCCTATGTCACCCATAAAGTGGAAAAAATAATTAATAACAGGCGATGGGAAGAAAAACTGTAGCTGAAAGTCTGAAAAGAAAATTTATTTTGGGGTAGGAATGTTGTATGCTGAATGAAATATACTATTGTACTCGTAACTTTACTTTTACTTATTTTATAAACAGCGTTTGATGTATTTAAACGGTGTTTTGTATTTTATTTGCAATAAAGTTTAAGGTAACTTCTCATCATAAAAGATTACCTTGTTTATTAATTCACCAACAAAAAAATATATTTTAAAGTGTAGGCGAAATTTATCAAATGTTCGTCATTAATTTTACACTAGGGGTTAACAAAACAAACGTTCGCCAGTTTATAAATCTCTGTTATTTGTTCGCATGTAAACTTAATTTCCGTTTTGACATTGTTTTTAGAGGTTCGATGATAAGCCCCACGTCAATATGAACGTTACCAATTTCCTGTCTAAGCAGTTTAGTACTTTAAATACCGTATCAATTAGATAGAGATCCCTTCACTACATAGTATAAAATAAAGTCGCTTTTTCTGTCCCTATATCCCTTTGTGCGTTTAAATCTTTAAAACTACGCGACGGATTTGATGAGCGAAGCTGGTGCGGGTCGCTAGTTTGATATAAAGAAAACTTTACATATTCATAAAAAAATCTTCTAGTTATACATTAATTAACAATAATATTTAAACTTTTGATATACTTTAATATTATAAAATAAAATAGTATAAAATTAATATTTGAGGCTTGTAAATTCACGTTAAAATATATTAAACGAACTTAAAAGTCTTCACTAATTCAGAATTGGTTGAAATTCAACCTCGATCGTTGCATATTTAAAAGAAAATAAAATACCAAAGAATAATTTTTTTGAATGTTGATGGCCTATAGCAAATTGGAGCGTTTATTTATGGAGATTATATTAAAAACCTTCAATCATTTTTTCCTCGATAAAAATGGCGTGAGTAAGCATTTTTCGAATGACGTCAACTTTTGAAGTAGATAAGCAACTTTTACCGTAGATCAAGAAAAATTGGTTACAATACATGTGTAATTTCAAAAATCTGCAATTTCATAACAAAAACATTTCTGTCTCATCTATTAATAGAATTTCATACCTTGTACACTGTATATAATAATAACTTGTCTCTCGTGATTCTGAATATAATTGTAAGTAAAAAATGTCGTCCTGACTAAATTCTAATGATATTCGTATTTCAGAATTCTTCTAATTTCGGAGTATTAGTTTCTGTTTTATCGTAATCAGTTCACTTAATGAAAAAATATTGGACCTGCGTGTGAGGGTACGCTTTGTGGCCATAACTTTTGAAGCGACTTTGAGTCATATTGGTTCTCCTTGTTCGTTCGGTTGCGCTAAAATCATCCTGATGTAGGTATATAGATTATAATTATACTTTAAATCCCCAAAGCGAAGCGCGGGCGGGTCCGCTAGTTTAAAATAACTTGATTTAACGTTTTTGGAATTTATTCAGACTGATATAATACTCGTAAAGTCTGATGTAAACCGACGCCGTATAAAAGTTTAGTAATATTGGTTGAGGCGAGACAGATCGTTCGTGTCTTTTCCAATTAGATGTACTGCCTCTACTGGTGGTAGAGGTCGGAGGTGGCGACGGTGGCGACAGTGTGGCGGCGGCGGCTGCGGCAGCCGTCCTTTGAATAGTGAAGGAAAATCTCATTTGGATTTGACGGATTACTACTCTTCGGCCTAGTGTTCGGGGAGAATTCGCAGATATCTTCCTGTTCCAATTGAATTAAATGAAAAGGCTTCGATATTGCATTTGAGTAAGTAGGTACTATTTGTAAAATAAAATTCTAACTAATTCTAAACCAAAATGTTCTTACAAATAAATTAGCATTTTGTATATTCGAAAATGTCATCAATGTTTGACTGTTTCAAGTGTGTCATTAATGTTCGTTAATGTATTGTTTTCTTTGCTGTTTGGTACTGTTACAATAAACTCTACTAATATATATGGTCCATGAGGTACGACATTTTTATTATTATTTTTAAAAAGTTTTTATTTGTAATGCTTCAACAATTACCAAAATATTTCAACAATATGAACATTTGTTTAAAATGATGTAAATTTCTCTTTCACTCCTCGGGACCTACCAGCAAATAAACCTATCTACATTTACACATCGTAACACTGATATTATTTGTGATAGGGTATTCACAAATGAACAAAAGTCTATTTAGTTTAATTCATGGACACAATTACGTTATTACGTTCTCCACTTATCTAATACAAAAAATTAGGAGGGTAGGGAAAAATAGTCAGCATATAAAAGAATATATTTTTCTAAATTGCTAAACAAAAAGACAATATTTGAGTGAATCTTTTGTTATTTTTCGGTCTACCAGCGACAGATGAAACATTCCCAATTTGTTACCTGTTAGGTATACTGGAGTGATTGCTTTATTTTGTATTTCCTTTTCCGGTACGTGATCGAGGGGCAATCATGCTCACGGAATAAAGGGAGAGGTTCGCGAACCGCGGTTAAATACTAATACTCTACAATTTCTATGTTTTGCTACGTGAGACGTTGAGCATGCAGTTAAAAATAGTATCTTATGTACTGAACACAAAATCTTTTAAGAGATAAGTTATCCTTTGTACACGGATCTCTTATCAACTAAAATGTATTGACTTTAAGGTACAAATAAATAAAATAATACATATCCCTAACTAAGGGTCCTCCACCAAATAACAAATTTCCAGCAGCTTGAAAAACATTGAAATCACATTATTAGAATCAATCACATTCAATTGAAAAATACCTAAACCGTTGTTAAATAACATTTCAAAAATTAGCATTTACCTAAAAGTGTGTTTTACAAAATGTGTGCTTTTCGGTTTCATCTGTACATTTTGTTTTGATGAGACGAAGAAGAGAGAATTTTTAAGAAAAAATATTTTGGTTTTTATAAGCTTTTTACGAGTGATTTACGTCGTTTCAGAATAGAAAGATATTGAATAAGTAACATCGCCAATCGCCGGTTCCGACGGAGTTGGCCGCATATTTCATATTAGCCACGGGAGCTTTTTATTTCTGTCTGGACGATATGTGGATGTTAAACGTAGAAATCGGATTACCAAAACTTTATTCTCTATTTACCGTCAATTGATAAATTTTGGCTTATACATATTTTTCACTGATATTTTGGCTTATACTGAAAAGGATAATTTCTCACTCATGAGTTGTGTTCAAAAAGTTATAAAAAATGATTTCATATAGGACATTATTGAATACATTATGGTTTAGTAGTGGTTATGGTAACTAAAGTAATTGTAACAAACAATTTTAATAGAATATCATAGACGAAGCGTAGGTTATAGCTGGCATATAACTTTAGGTCTTAGAAAAAATGGTGGAAGAAATTTGCGTGGTTGTATTGGCAATTTCATCCGTGACGTTTACTATTTTTACAAATAGCAGATGCGAAAAATTGAACTGTTCTCGCGCTTAAAATAAAAAGACTCTAATTGTGACTCGCATTCAAGATCAAACCTATGCTTACGTGCCAGGAGCTATAATATTATATGTAGCTAACTCTTTTTTACATAACACAATAAGTGTTCTTTTGTGGATGTGTAAACAAGTAAACATAATAATTAAGTCATGTTTTTTAAAAATAAACATTTATTCAACTAAGCTAAGCTCTGCGATTTAAGAATTGTGAGTACACGCAAATAGTATAAGAAATTGATATCCCGAGACTTTTCGATCGATAAAATTCAAAGCTAGAATACAAAATTATACTTAATATATTTTATATAGAGCTTTTTATCACGGAAGTCATGAAAAATCATAAAATTATTCAGTAGAACGTCAATTGCTATCATTTTTCATACAATTCTGATAGCAAGCATACTGTTTCAGCGATACGACGAGGGGAGTAAAGATTGAATTAAGTTATCTGAGGAAATGACCCATCACGATTTATTTATGAGAAAAATGTAATCATCTGTTATCAGTTGCTATTAATATCCGCTGTAATAATTAAACCTGACTTATCTTATTCCTTTCAGTAGGTATTACTGTCTTCACACTTGTTTATCTGTTATATCGTGATATATTTATTTATTACAATTGATTATAAAAATAAAGTGTCTTATAATATATTTTACTTAAAAGTTTATGTCAACGTAACCTATGTCTCTGTATTGAATTTATAAAAGAAAAATTTATGTGAGAGCTTTTTATAACTTTTTTTTATAATTTGCGTTTGTTTTCTCTTCGCGCTCTACGCACATGATCAAAAGCTATTGCCTGAAATAAAATACGATTATTACACTTGTATTTTATATTTAATTTAAAATATCTTTTATTTTAATCAGATGTTGGAATTTTTTTTTGTCATATAACAGTGCGTTAGGCTAGCGACGCAAGGGTGATTTGATAAGTAATGTTAATGTATGAAAATTATTACCCAATGTATAGGATTAACTTTTGTTGCATGAAATTCACCTTTCTTATTCACCTGCCATTTTATTGAGACTTGCAAAAATCTTTTCGCGTGCATTTAGCGAACCGTAAACGCATTTTTCATATAATCGACCCCAATTATCGCTAATCGAAAATTGATGTGAACGGCAATTTGTGAAATGTCACCCTTGACATAATATCAGCTCGCGACATTAAGCTTCATTTTTATCGTATTTTAAAACGCCGCCTACAAATCTGAATAATCAAGATAGGTAAAATGCTCCGTTGATAGCTACGTATAAATGAGTCTTTAAATTAGAAAGTGCGAAGTTGTAAATGCTGATCACTTAAGTATCCTTTGACGCCTGAGGCGGGTTTATTCTCGAAGATTCCGGGGTACAGCTTAGTAGTGATCAATAATACAATTAATATATTACAAAATCGGGTCATTATTAACAATTATTTATAATGAGTTGATACCCTTCTAACATCTGTACAGCCTTGAATACTTAATTATTGATTGTGTTGCTAATTCTACATCCTATATATTTTGTTCCATGGTTTTAGTCAGTGATTAAATGTAGTATTTTAATTAATAAGTATCTTGTTAATAAATAAAACTTTTAATAAACACGATATTCAAATTTAATATAAGATAAGCATTCAACTGATAACAGATATTTTAAATGAAACAGTAAATAGGCACTTTCTCTAATTTGTATAGTTTACTTTGAACCTCATTTGTTTGATTTTTCAGTAGATTAAATGCTATTCCAGGATTTTGAAACACATTTGTTAATCCATGAATAAGTTGCAAAAAGCTTATTTGGTAATTTACTAGAACATTGAGAAACAGATCCTTAATTTTTTAATTTTGGAAAAACCTACGCTTCCTTATTATAAAATAAAAATGTCGTACAATTTAGGAGAGAAAATTGAAAGCACAAATTGAGTTATAAAATCAGAAAGTGATTCTCACTCGTTATTTAATGTTTTTTCCCGTGTAATACATTTCCATCCACATGTTCGCTTTCCGGGCCCGTCGACTACCAAGATAGATAACTTCCCGATGATTTAGTTTTATTGTTATCCGCAATCGAACTGTCGCGCCGTTAGTTCCTTTCCACCCATGCAGCAATTTTGATATTTGTGTGATAAAAAAACTTAATCAACATCATCCTTATAAACAAATGTTATCAATTATATATAAATTACAAAAATTCAGATTAGAGTTTTACGAATTTTATTAATTTCTCAATGTTTTTAATCTTATCTATTATACAATCGCCACATAATTTTACGTTTGAGCAAAAATAGTGCGCATCCTGAGTTGACGGAGCGACTGCATTGGCTTTTACACCCGTGACGTTTACTATTTTGACAAATAGCAGACACGTGTGACGCGCTGCAGTGCCCCCCCGTGCCCTTTTTAAAAGGCCCTAAATATGACTTGTGCAATCAAGGTCATCATCATACTTACGTGGCGCGAGCTATACCAGCGCACAATGCTTTCAAAGATTGTTTTTCGGTTA
>JAOPUB010000005.1:1923921-1938422 GCA_027564055.1 Neptis clinioides
TAATGTTGTGTGATGTCATTGTTTTATAGATCTTTGTGTTAACGATTTGGACTACCGCTGTACAATTTTACTGTAATTATTCACTCTATAATAATAACATAGTTATTACCACGCGTCCTTTAACTTTCACATGATACACAATATTATCAACTTAATTAAAAACCAATTTATTTGTTCACTTAAATTTCATCAAAATTGTTTTTTTACGCACGCGTACAATGTTATGTATATACATCTGTATATAGTGTCGTTAGAAGAGTGTAGGTATGTAGGTGTAGGAGTGACGTTATGTGCAGACTCGGAGCGGGCGCTGGAGCTGGGCGCGGCGCTGGCGGGCTCCCCTCCACGCGGCAACTTCGACCTGCGCGACCCCAAGCACTTCCCGCCGATGCGCGCGCACCCCGCCCCCGCCTCGACCACCACCCCTGCAGACCAATAGGAGAATGAAGACAATCTAACACCTGTTTTCCACTAACCAGTTTATTTTGTAATCATCTATCCTCCAAAAAAAGAAAAAAGTTTTAAATATCAATAATATGTCGAGATAAATTTCGCGTGAAGCGGAATAAACGCGCGGAGGAGACTAGTGGAAGATTGGCGTTAGAGTAGCGCGGGGGGCTGAGCGGACTCGACTGGACGAACCACACTAGAAGCGATATCGAAGTCTACTATGGGTGGATGACATAGCAATATACTTTGATAATATTTTGTGACATTTAAACTAACATACAAAACTAATTAAATTTAGTTTGCAAAGATATGTAGCAAGTCCCGCTCAGCGCCCCGCGTTTGTATAAATAGTAATGTAAGGTTTTAAATTTGTGGTGAATTGATTTCGGCGACGTTAAAGTAAGGATGAAGAAGTTTGTCATCTCCGAAGTCCTAACCGATAGCTGTCAAGCTCTTATACTGCAAATAGTAAGATATTAATATAAATAAAATAAAGCAATCTTGATTATTGAAAAAAAAATAAAAAAGCCTTGAACAATCTCAAAAATTAAAGAATAAGTCCAACATTACACAAAGAAATTAAAACCGGGCGTTCCAATTGTATTCACATTTAATAAATCTCACTTCTAAAATATTGCCTGGTCAAGTATAGCAATTTCATTATTGCTTGATTATATATTATCTTTGATTTCTTGCTTCTATCGACAGTGTAGTAGTTCAAGTTTCAATCGCCTGTGTAACAGGAGCTTTAGAAAACTGGAAGTTAATAAGTACCAGTGATGTTCATTTGCTATCCCAAAGGAAGTTTCAACCTGAACTGTCCAATATTTTATTCAAACCTTACGATATTTAAGCAGTGCTAGGTTCTTATTAGCAAGAGTGCGTTCATCGGCTGCATGCCTTACCAAAGTTGGGTAATATTTACTTACCATAATATCGATACGTAGGCGTCTGTGAAGGCTATGCTTAGAGCCGAAAATCGGGTAGGTTTTTTCGCCACGTTTCGCCGATAGTGGAACCTAAACGATCTATCGTGATGGTTATACGCTGGTTATAAACATAAAATCTCTATTTCCCAAATCTTCTATTATAGAAAGAAATCTTACAAATATTACAATACAAAAATTTGTGAGGAGGGATGGATGACTCTTTCACGCAGACTACTGATAGGATTTTGATTAATCTGCACAGTAACATAGCTTGACATATAAAAATAACACTTTAGCTAGATTTATAATTAGCTTGTGTAATTTGAGCATCATATAATACTCAAATAAGTATTAAATGCCGCTACCGCATGACTTTTTTATTGACTAAACAGGCGGCCAAAGCAGCGTGCGAAAGCTAGTAATTAATAAAAAGTAATGTTCAATATTATTAAAAAAATATATTTGTTTATTGTTACGATAAATGAAAATACTTATTTAATTGTAGTGTTCTATTTATTACAACTATGTTCTTAACAGTTAACACAAAAATATACAATATGTTTTATCTTTAAAGGTGACCTTTAATTCTACATAATTCCATATAATTTAAACGACTTGAACTTGTTTTCTACTATTCTTCAAATACTTTCATGCATTTAACCAAACTCTTATAATATATTTCATTTCGAGTTACAAAACTTGATGTATTTTATTTACTATAAAGTACTAAATAAACTTACACAAGGTAAACATACTTATTATAATATTTCATAACATATTTTTGTCTGTTACATTAAATAATGTTTGCCGTCTAAGCTTTTCATAACAAAGCTCATTAACAGTTACAGATTAATTATAAATTTAAATTATGATAAAAAGACTTATTAACTACGATTCATCGTCAAGATCACAGCGCGTCGGGGTGGCTTTTTCTTTTCTAATAGTTTCCTTTTCAGTTTCTATAAAAATAAAATATTTTTATGTATAAAAACTTTACAAGATATTACAGAATCTATCAGATTTAATTATTTTGTTAGATAACTAAGCTAGGCAAAATATGAATTAAAAATTATATTTACCTTCACTAACTGTGTTTGACATTACAGAGGACTCCACAGTGGGAAGCTTGATACCCTGCTTTAATACCATTGTGCCGTCCTTTAAAAAAAAGAGACCGATATTTTAGTAAATATTGCTTAGTTTAATATAATTATTAAAACGATCATCTAAAATTTCAGGTTAATAAAAGAAACAAGATACCTTCATCTCCACAAGACCCTTTTTAGCCATCGCTTCTACTTCAGCTTTGGTCATGACAATTTTTTGAACTTTTACAACTTTCTTCCCAATTTGCATTTCGCATACTTCCCCTTTCATGGCTGCAAACAAATATTTTTATGATTATCATTTAAACAATTATTAAGAATATTTTATAAGCAATATAAGCGTCAGTAGCTCAGTGGTTCAGGCTTTGGACTCATGATCGACACGATCGATAGGTCGTGAGTTCAAATTCCAATCATTGGACTACTGACGTTGCACACTCCTAAGAAGTATTTATCTTAGTAGGATGGGAGAACAGGAATACTAGTAGTTTGTAATCCAAACTTCTAGTAATCTTTAAAAAAAAAAGGAAAAAATATAAGTATGTAAATATACATTGTTTCCTTTTAGCAAATACTTACGTCTAGCATTGACTGGTAAAGGCAATGGTTTTACACTTGGAGGAAGCGCTTTTATAGGGACCTGTAAGAGTTGTATACAATTTAAATTAAAATGTTTAAATACAACTAGAACCATCAAAGTATATAAAACCAAAAAATATTATAACCTTTTTCAGTGTATGTCCAGTCGGCGATACTAGTACATTAGCAGAGGGATCCTTTTGTTCTGCAGGCGTTTTACTGACACTCTGAATTGAAAAAAAGATTTATTTACATTTAATTTCAATCTATTCCTATAACATACTATTGTCTGATTTTTAATTTTGTGGAATTTTAACATTCCACAAGAGTTGCAAATCACGAAACCGCCAACGAACTCCACAATTGATTGACATTTTTATTACATAATTCAATAAAATTGAGGTGCGTTTTAATGTAAAAGTGACAGCTTTCACAATTCTAAAGAATTAAAGATCGGACCTGCTTTCTTTATTAGATAATTTCTTAAAAGTAAATTAGTTAATCAAAACCACTTCATCCTCATATTTAAACATACCTCACTTTCAACAGGGGCTTCAGATTCTATTTCTTCTTGTTTAATAGAGATTGCCTCTTGGGTTGCCCTTTCTGCTTTCTCCTCAGTTTCTTCATTATCTTTCTTTATCTTTGCGGGGCTGAAGTTAGAATAATATGCATTTATTTTCAAACATAAATTGTTAACAATAGTCTTTTACCAGTTTTATAAAGTGTAATCAAAAAGTATATAATAAAATAATAAAACTGATTAACAAAACATTGATTGAACCAATAATAACACCATGGAAAGCATTCGAAATAATTTTTTTTTTTATTGTAAATAAGGGGCAAACGAGCTGACGGCCCACCAGATGGTAAATGGCCACCGTCGCCCTTGGACACCGCACATGCAAGATAGACACTTGTCAAAACACACAAACATACAATTTTTTATAATCTACATTTTACATATTTTTACTTACACTTCACTGACGGGAAACTTCCTCGGGCGACCACGTTTTCTAGGTGCTGCTGCTGGCGTGGACTGCGTCGATGGCGTGGGTTTGGATGCAGGCGACGGTTTCGATTGACTTACTCGGCGACCTTTAGTTCGAACCTATGGATATATATAAAAACTTATTATGAATATATATATATATATATTTTAGAGTATGAAGTAAAAAAAAAGGGAAAAAGAGCAACGGGGCGCGATACGGTCAGGATATTACTAGACATTACGATCTCTAACAATTTTGGCAGGAACCCAGCGCAGTGCTCCTTTTAACAGCAATTTTTTAAACAAATAATATTAGAGTAACAGTAAATTTTATACCTCCAAGCTTGTATTTGTTTCCTTATACTCTTCGTCGTCTTCACTAGTTGAGTCATTTTCATCCTCATCGTCATCTTCACCATCTTTCACTTGCGATCTGTCGCGAATCATTTTCGCATAATTTTTTATTTTAGACGGCCGCGTCGATCTCCGGACGCTATCGTCTGTGTTGCTTTTATCAATATTCGAACCATTCTTGATAACACCACTTAGCTAAAATTAATTATGAATATATAATAGACTTAAAATTACTATGTTAAAATACAACAAATATAAATTACCTTTGGAATTTCTTTTTCTTTATCCTCCTTATTATTACCATTATTGTTCCTTGTTGTTTCCTTAACTTCTTTTTGCTCTTTATTCTCTTTACTTATTATGCGCTTCTCCAATTTCTTTTCTTGTGCTGGAGATTTGACAGCCGAGAGTTTCTTATCCTCTACAACTCTGTTATCATAAAATATTAGAGATGAATACAGATCTTATTTACTTACTTAAAAAAAAATGTAATACTAGTCTAGCTCCCCCCCGCCCCTGCTTCGCACGGGTGGAATTCACTACTTATCGGCATTAGATTCATGACAACAAAAAATAATATTTTCAACATATGGTGCTAAACAAAGATATTTAGACGCTTACAACAGTAACAATATTGATATATGACTATCCCACAGGAACTCTGTACTTTTACCGGGATAAAAAGTATAAGTTGGACTAGAAGTTAGGCTATGTGATAATCCAGGTTAAACCTGAGTGCCAGATCTCATTGAAATCCGTTCAGTTACTTTTCGTAATTCAGTAAGATACAAACCTTTTACATTTATCATATTAATAATCAATTCTATATATACGATAAAGCAATCTAAAGATAATATTACTTTTTTATATATGCTGTTTGACTTGCCAAATATATATAGATATTTTTTTAAAAAGAATACTACTAATTTGGATTAGAAACTACTAATATTCCTATAACCTCTCAAAGTAAGCTGGACTGCTTGTGGCAGGAGTGGGCTACATCAGTAGTCCAATGATTGGGATTTGAATCAGCCTGAACCACTGACGCTTTTATATGATACTGATACATATTATTTTTTATACATATTAATTATAAAACTTACTTTAATTTTGGGGTAGATGTGTGAAGTTGCAGACGTTTGTTTCTAAATATGTCAGTAGTTTTAATTGGAGTCTTGGTCATTTCACTGCGACTGTTTGTCTGAAAGTTCAAAATAAAACAATATGTAAAAAATGGAGACCACTTATTCAAAGGAAATGAAATATTTAATGGGATTAATAAATAGTTACACTTTTAAGATCTTGCAGTTCCTTCTCTAATAAACGTAGCGATTTATCACTAGCTCCACCAGTATTTGTACTTTCTATTTTATTACCGGGCTTTTCGTCTACTATTTTCTTTTTCTCTATAACTGAAAAGGACACATAAAATTTAAATATTAGTTTTTTAGTGGTGTATTAAAAATATTGTTCTTTTCTTTTAATTCACTTATATTCAAGTTTTTTTTTAATTTAGGAAATATTAAAATATTATTTTCAAACAATGAATGTGATTATATGATGATTGATGATTTAAGAAATTTATTTTTATCGTTATCGTTGATTTAATTTAGCAAGGTATCAATTTCCTCATTTATTTCATTGTATATTGTAGCTACATGGTTCTAATATTATTACTTAATTACTATTAAATAAGTACTAAAAAATATGATACCTTCATTATCTGCTGGCTGTTGTGTAACTTTTCGTTTCATTTCTTCTATTTTTTGTAGTATGCTTGTAGGCTGAAGTATAAAAAGACAAAATATTATATATTCGACAAAATTTAATCAAGAAATTAGTATAAAGATCTATACGAATATTTTCTATGCAGACGATACTAGGAATTGTAAACAATGAAGGTTTGCTTATATTTCCATTAATATATTCATTCTCCATTTTGTCTTATTACCTTGTCATTGAGATTGTTATCAGATTTAGTCAATTCTTGTTTAAAAGCCGGCTTTAGTATGACCGGTTTGTCTTCTAGAATTTTAACAGGGTTCTTTTTCAATACTGAAGACAT
This sequence comes from Neptis clinioides, assembly GCA_027564055.1. NCBI lineage: Eukaryota > Metazoa > Arthropoda > Insecta > Lepidoptera > Nymphalidae > Neptis > Neptis clinioides. The sequence continues at coordinate 1,930,396 of JAOPUB010000005.1, forward strand.
CACGTCTCTACTTGGTGTAGCAACTTTCTTTACATCCGAGTATGTTGTTTCACATCCACTTTCTGCAAAATGAGTAAATATTTCAACAACGAGATAATTATTTTTTACGCAAATTGATAAAAAGCAAAATACAATTATTAAAAAAAAAAAAATATTTTTGGCTTTAATAACTGATTATTTCTCATAGATTTTTAATAATGCATCTACCTTCAGAATTTGTGACATCAGGTTTATCGTCCGTTTCTTCTTTAATATTATTGATCTGGGAAAACAGAATAAATTAACAGAGGATGCATGATGTATTGATTCAATATTAAAATCTTTACTATTTAATCAATACATATATGATATACAATATATCATATTATTGAGCACATACCATAAATTCATTTGGCTTTTTAATTTCTATAATCATATGTTCACCATCCTGTTTAACTGAAAAAAATATTAAAAGTTATAAGAATATTATAAAATATTATTCTTTTATTGGGTAAATGTAATATCTTATCAAACTTACCATTTATTGAGTTGTCATCTTCTTCATCTTCCTCATTTTCCATTTCCATGGATGAGTCGTCTTGACATATTTCCTAGAAACATGTGGACTTGGTAAATATTTGTTACATTAAACGATACAAACTTTATTTGAAAAGAAATCAGCCATTACCAGTAATTTTTGAAATAAACGTAACTAAACTTACACTCTGTATTTCTTCTTCATGGACATTCAATTGATGGATATCAAGCTTATCTTTCGTTGTAAACACCAGCTCACAATAGTCACACATAAATGCAACACCTGGAAAGGAAAAATCTCAAGTTACATGTTAATACCAACCGTTTTTAATTAGGGAAAGAACTGGTAATATGAATAATGGTAGTACTTTGTTTCGCATCAGAGTAATGGCGTCGAATTGCAGAACGCATCAAGTGTTAACCAATCTCGTTCTGGTTAACGTTATTATGAAAAAATAATAATTATCAGCCAGTCATTAAAAAGCAATTGTAATAGAAGCAGCTTCATAATCATCTACTCTCGGTATTTCATATATACAAAACGAAGTCCCTTTCGCTCAAATAATATATTTTTGTTATATCACTTACATATAAAATGAAACATTTAGGAATTAACAAATACACACACCGATACCTGGGGAGTGACTGATTGAATGTCAGACAAATACCTTACTTTTATTAATTACACTTTTATATAAATGATCATCACATAGAAATTACCATTAGCATGGGACTTAATATGGGCCGTGACTGCATCCACATCAGGGAATTTTTCCTGGCAGAGCGGACAAGTGAGATTCTGCGTAGCGTGTATAGCGGAGTGGTAGATGAGTTCGTCCTGTGTTGCAAACGAGTCTGAACATTGTTCACATCTGTATTCGTTTTCACCAAACGCTGAGCGGTTTGTATCGCGATGTTTTTGACGCAAATGCCTGAGAAATAAAGAAAATATCCAGCATGCTATTACATGTACAACTTGAAATAAATTAAATCTCAAACAATTATAACTTCCACTGTAATGCTATCGTAGGTAGGTATATAACTATGTAAAGGATGCTGTGATGATGATTATTTTTAATTTTTAAACGTTTAAAATAATTTTAAATTAATCATTACAAAATCAAACCATGAAATAAAATATTTAAGTTGCCCAATATATTACAATTTATTAAATCAAAAGATAACAGCAGGGTACCCGTCATGATAAAATTTTAAATAAAAAAAAAAGGTTTCTTTCGACTCATATAAGAGTAATTATATTTGTATTTATACATTATTTTCGAGTTAAATTGTAGTCATAAAATGTAATACCTGGTATAATGGTGAGACTTAGTGAAACTCTTATCACAGAACTTGCAGGGATAGGATCGGATTCCAGCGTGAGTACGCACATGTCTTGTCAGTTTGGACACTGATACAAATCCTGAAAATTGAAAGGTACACTTACAAAAACTAATAATGTATCCATAAAGGTTATTACAATTTTTCGTATGTTCATAGCTATCGGAGGGGACTTATATCTATGTATTCCGACTCACGCTCCGGACAATATTCACAGCAGTAAGTGGCCGCTTTGTTGTGAACTACAAGTATATGCCTTTGCAAAGTATTTCTCTCACGAAACCTGTTAAAGAAATTTACTGATTAAAATAATTTTTAATTTATCTATAGTTTTTAGAGTGCTACTTAAAAACTTATATAGTGAATATTGCGTAATGTATTCTTTAAGTATTTTTATTTGGTAAAATACTTAATTAGAATCAAAGAGCAAACCAGAAGGCTAACTTTTTTTCACAAATGTTGCAAACGTAAGGCCGGTTGATACGGATGTGCTTCTTTTTGTGATCCTCTAAATCTTCTATAGTTAAGAACGAAGCTGGACAGTTTGGGCATACTTGTTGTTCCAAATCTGAATGAATCATCTGTAAAATATTAAGTCATGATATGGAGAAAAAACTGATGTAAGTTTTACAAATATTTAAGATTCCTTATGATCGTGGGATCAATTAAGATTAGTTTTGTATAAGATCATATTTACTTTATCTTTGTAAATATTTCACATGATAAAATTTTTGTCTGTTTTGAGCCGTTATCCGATTCTTTTAAAATTAAGAGTCAGTAACGTTAATAGTTTAGGGTATTGGCCACTATACCAAGAGGTAATTCAGTAATTATTTTATTAATCATGTTAATCTACACTTAACTCCACCAATTTAGCAAAATTGTTATCCATTTAGCTTATTTGGTGGAGTTAACATGAATACTAGTGACAACTGTTTTTATTAAATGTTACTACAAATAATAGAAAACAAGTCTCAGTCAAGTGAAGTACGATATATTGTTCCCGATTTTTTTATAGGATAAATAAAGCCATAAAATATTAACGAATGAAAAATCACGATTTATAATAACAATCAAAATAAAATTATGATTATTACACAAAACAATTATACAACAACAAAAAATATAAGTGCTGTTTTATCATCAAATTATATACTTGTATTGAAATTATATACTAGACACAATATTGTAATGTGACGTCACACTTCATAAAATCAAATTGGGTAATAATTATTCAACTACTTTCGCATAAAACCCACCAAAAATTGGTTCTGTAAATGTAGATAAACATGGTTCGACTCACTTTTTCATGACGCTTGAGCATAATGAGTCTTTTGAACTTCTTGTCACAAGCTGCACACTGAAAAGGCATCTCACCCGAGTGCCGTGCTCGGTGGGCATTTAAGTCGTATCTTGTGAAGAATTTACTGTAAAAATAAAATTTAACCACCATTTGTTTATATGTTATAAGCAGGACACTTGATTTTTCTATTATCTGATTGGGCTGTTCAAATAAAAGGCGAATTTTAAATTTCGTGAGAGACGTTCATCTGCGATTTTCTTTTGTTATGTTGGTACATATGTCCTCAACATAAGGTGAGACGGTTAATCATTTTACATTTTTAATTCAAAAGAGACGTCGTTAAATATATTGGTCTGGGCGAATGGTATGTTTACCTGTAAATTAAAGAAATGTGTAGATAGTTCAATCCATGACGCTAGTTTCGTGCTGGATTGAAACTTTTTAATTCTCTACACCTTAGTACATCTATTGCTGGCACTGACTTCTAAATTATTTTAGTATATTTATAAATTTTTTACTTGTGCATCCAAGAGTTGGACTTGTAAGTCAGTTATTTTTGTGTAAAAATGTTTTATTGCCAAAATTTATAATACCCTAATTATATCAGCCACTGTTGTTTTATTTTTGAGAGAATAACCCATATTATAATCTTTTTCTTTTAAATTCCTTCAAGAATTAAAAAAAAATATCTTTTTGTGACAAATAAAATTTCGCCTTATTTTTGACAGTACATTGAGGTTTTTACTTGGTTGTATTACAAAAATCATATTATTGTTATCCATTTTAAATATATACACAAAATTTATGTCTATATATTATTTTGGATTTCTTCTTTTATATATAATGTATAAGTTCTTAGATTTCAGAAAAAATTTAATGATTAATAAATAGTATACTTATAAAAAAGACTAACGCCCCGCAAAGTTTGCACTCCTCATTTCGCTCCCTATGTTTTTGTGACTTGTGAAGTTCGAGCAGCTGTTGTAGAGGGTATGTACAATCGCACTCATCACAGGCCCAACGCTCATCTAAACTCTTCTCTGATATTACATCTGCTGACTCTGTATCATAATTTGCATAATAGAAACAGTAATAGAAACTGCTGTCAAAACTGGAAACTTACTCAAAAAAAAAAAATATAACATCTAAAATTAAATACTTTAAGCTTGTACTTTCAATTTTTTTAACGAAATCAAGAAATATAGCGTGCCAGAAAATCTCAAATATTTAATAATATAAAAAAATGTTTGTAGCAACCGCAAATAGCAAATGTTTAATCAACTTGCAACTATGAATAACATCATTTATTAAAATAATAATCACTTATAAATATCTGAACTATAATTGATCTGTTTACAAAATTTTTTAAAATTATGGATTTGATTGGATTGTGCGATTGCTTTATATTTTGTGTTGTAATTATTGCATAGTGCTTGTTGCAAAGTATGCAAGTTGAAAAGTAAAATTCGACATGCTGGTTTGACTTCATATAAATTTAGAAAAAAGTTTTTCTTACCTGTCATCAACTGGGAAATAAAAGTAATTACTGACATAATTAACAAATATGTATAAACATGCACAATCAATGGCAACCAAAAATATCTACAAAGTCTATTCTCCATTTGGCATGGTGTGAATTTTTTAATTCTAGGATTTCATGATGATTTTTTTACATTTTTTCTCACACCAGGCTAAATAAAATATACTGATATTTTTCTACATAAGATTAAATAAGAGGTACACCATAGTACTAAAGAAAATACTGCAATAAATATAGTAGATATTTTAAAATGCTTAAGAAATAAAAAAAATGGTAACACAAATCACATACTATGAAAAGTAAATATACTAGGTTCAGCAGGCACAAATAATGAAAAAAATAAGTTTTTATTAATATTATTTATACATTTATGCTTAAATGTGAATAAAATAAAGGTAATCAACATGGATAGTTATGCCTTCTGAACAAAATTATTTAAATAGCTATGAACACACTTTTTTCTATATTTAATGCAAATAAAATAAAAACAAATTTGAAAAATAGGAACTGGACCACTGATATACCTTTATCCTTGGTATTAGGATCTTCAATTACTTGTTTCATTTCCTTGCCATCTTTACTAGTAATAACTTTGACACATGCTGTTTTTGTTTCGTCATGAGGACCATCTCCAATCTAAAAAAAATATTTAGATATTATAAAATTAATCCTTCTTACTAATCCTATTAATATTATAAATGCGAAAGTTTGTGAGGATGGATGGATGGATGTTTCTTACTCTTTGACACTAAAACTTCTGAATAGACTTTGATGATAATTCACAGTAATATAGCTTATACAATGATAAGTAGCAAATAAGTCAGGAATTTGCTGCTACCAAACAATAACTTTTTAAACAAAAACCATGCGTGCAAAACCGCCAGCAAAAACTAGTGATGCACTTGTGCCGTTGTGCGTGAGGGTTGATCAATGTATGACTGATGATTTTCACTTATAATTGTGATAAACAACCAATACTACAATCTGTCGTAACCAAAACTGTTAAATTTAAACAAATTCAAACAGTTGTTAGCAAAACTATCATTAATATCTTCTATTGATTTGTTATAGAAATGTTCCGACTAGCTCGACAATATATAGACTCATTCTTGACGAATAGCGTTAGTTTGATTAGACATTTCTTAGATTCTTTTATAACCTGGAATCAATTAGGTTCAGTTATCTAAAAAGACACCGCCAGCCATTTTTGAATTCACAAATGAATAGTAATGAAAATCTAAACTCATATCCGGCAATTGCATCAGAAAACAGTTTCGCATAATTCTAGTGCAAGTGCAACTCAGCCAGATTAGCTGAAACTTGCGATATTTGTCCGGTGCATTAGTGGAATTAGCAATCTCATATCCGGAGCTAATATTTCTGGTGTTCGCCGGTGCCCGAGAATTAATCAGTTTGCACAACGCTGCCCGCCAAATGAACTTCTATTCCCGTTTTCTATCTATGAGGATATTATAAAATGCAAGGTTATATTATTTTAGACGAATAAGAATAGGAAGTTTCTGTTTAACTTAAGATAATAGTTTTATACGTAGCTATACTCTTATACGGGTGCTTTTTATCATGTAAGCAAAAATATAATGTTCGCATTTATTTTTGTTAAGATAGTTTTAATCTAAATTAAATATAATTTTATTATAGGCTGACTCAGAAAATAGGATACTTTTTATTCCGGAAAAATGTATAGTTCCTGTGGGATAGGTGAGTACTATTCATATACCTTAATAGATCCGAACGAAGTTTTGTACTCATATAGTTTGTAGTCTGGGTTATCACATGAGATACCATACCTATCCCGGAAAAAAGTACAGTTCCCGTGGGATAGAAAGATTTTATTCACATACTTTAACAGATCGAAACGAAATTTTGTTCACATATAAATTGTTATCTGAATTATCACGACAAACTTTATATCCCAGAAAAATGTATAGTACCTGTATACAAAAAGAGATCGAAATGATATTTTATATACATATAATTTACGATTTTTTAAGATATACTTATCTCAGAAAAAGGTTCAGTTCCAGCAGGATAAAAGAGTTTTATTGACATTTCTTAATAGATTAGTAAGTAAAGCGTATGAACGAATGAGTGAAATGAAGAGAGAATACGAAAAAGGAAATATAGAATATGTAGACCAGCAAGTTTTAATTTGTCTATACTAATATTATAAGTTTGAAAGGAACTCTGTGTGTTACTCAATCACGCTCAAACTGCTGAACCGATTTTGATAAAATTCGGTATAGAAAGGACATAGGCTATATTTTATTACGATTAAGTGTTGCCATATTAAGTAATAAATAAAATATCGCAGTTTTGTTTACTACCTACCTAACCTAACCTACTCTACCAATTGTTAAATACTTTCTAAGATAGAAAACTACTTTATTTCTAAGGAACAATGGCGATACAGTGTTGCCACATAAACAATTTTTATAGAAAAAATGTTTATTCAGTTCGTTATGTTCGTTCGTTAAGGTTAGTTTTTGGTTGGTTTGGATTGGTTAGGTTTATTCTTAAAGTTATTTCGTTTGTTCGATTCTGTTCGTTTGTTCGATTCTGTTCGTTTGTTCAGTGCGTTCGTTCGATTGCGCTATACTCAATATTATAATTGACAATGTAGGCATATGGATTATATTTTTACTTTTAAACACTCGAAGCGGAGCGCAGGTGGGTAGGCTAGTGTATACTAAATCTTAATGTTAGTAGACATTTCAAATAAGCAATCAAAGTAAATTTATATTTTAATATAAACATTTTGCAAAATAATAAGTAGCCTGTTTAGTGATACTGATAATTTATCTGGTTTTCTGAATCCCAAATTGTAATTTACCTTTTTACTTTCTTTGCTGATCTTACGACTAACAATAAATCATTTTTATATTAAAAGGGTAGATGTTTTATTAATCTTCTAGAAATATATATCAGATGTTGAGTTGATTCTTGTTAACCGTATCTGTACCTGTAAATGTATTTACATAAACACAAACGACGTAAAACATGTTATGATTTCTCTTTTTTGAAAATCACACATAAATGTTGAATTCTTAAAGTCTTGAAATAATCCATAAAGTCTTGTTGTAATTCCCCAAGTTCCCAATTATTTTTGTCGAGAGCTGTAATTAAGCAGTATAAAGTGGTCGGCAGCCGTAATCCGACCACTTTTGTGATATTTAAACGAGTTTCATTACGCTTCGGTTATAAAAGCAGCGCTATTACGAGAAATGGACTGGAAACATAACGCTCGACTTCGACTGACCGTAATAATGTCGTCACTGGGAATAAATACAATCCTGGTGCCGATTCCGT
>JAOPUB010000005.1:2062243-2073159 GCA_027564055.1 Neptis clinioides
GCTGTAACGATCAAGAAACTGTTTACAATATTTTGTAGGAAAGTCTCTTATTCTATTTATTATCATATTATAGCATTATGCGCGCTCTTCTAGAATATATGTACACCGGAGAAGTAAATGTCACGCAGGCGCATATTCCACGTATAATGAAAGTCGCGGAGCAACTTGAGGTTAAGGGGTTATTTGATATGACCGAGCTTCGAAGACGTCCTGGCAGTAGTGAACGTACTCCCGCTGCTTCACCCCCACGAGTAGTGCCCGCGGCTCCATCAAGCATCTCACCGCCCATGCCCGTAAGTCGGTGGCCACCTCCGCCTACTGCTCCTGTCCTCTCTGCAGCATACGATTCTGCAGATATGAACCCTTTAAAACGTAAAAAATTATCAAGCATGCTAGCTACTCGTGATACGCCAATCTTAAGAAACGTTCTCGCCCAAGCAACCCCAGTCGACTCATCGCAACCTATGTCATTAGTGTGCCATCCCGTTAATCAACATGAATCTTCGCGTCTGCACTCTAATGGATCAGCACATGAATCTGAAAGACCTATTAGTCCACAAAGACCATTTGACTATCGTCCACGCCGATTATCGTCCAGAGCTTCTTCCCCACATTATAATAGATCAGATCGTTCAGAGGATGCACACTCACCTTACACAGAGCGTTCCTTTGAAGAAGATAATCAACGATCCTTTCATCCATCCCCTCCACCGGCTAATTTTCAACAAGATGTAAGAGCTGGTCTTGCCCCATATGTACCGCCACAACAAAAACCCGAATGGAAACGATACAAACAGTATACGAGGTCCGATATCATGTCAGCTATCGAATGTGTGCGAAATGGTATGAGCGCGTTACAGGCATCGCGTAAATATGGCGTTCCTTCACGTACTTTGTATGATAAGGTAAAAAAACTTGGTATAACTACTAGTCGTCCCATGAGTCGCGGAGTAAAAAGGGAATCAAATGGTGCCGCTTTCCCTTATGGTTTTAGTGGAACTGGTGGCAACGACGACGGAACACCGACAACACCACTTATTGACCCATCTTTTCTACAACAAGCATTAGAAGGAGCTACCAGGGATGGAGGGCGAGAAGCTCTGCATGCAATGGCCCTAGCTGCTGCAGCACATGCAGCCTTGGCTCCGCGGACACCTCCACGTTCTGCACCTCAATCTCCTCGATCTCCACTCGCTGATGACGATCAAGTTGAAGACTTATCAGTTGCTCGTCGACGCGATCCAGATCCACCTTCAGGCGTCATTGTACCTCCTCGTAACTTTGCTCTTGACTGCAGTAGCGAGAGAGATTGAATATGGTGAAATGATAAAATATTCGAAAAGACTGACTTAGGCGTACAAAGTTAGAAATAAGGCAGTTTTAGGTAGGCAACTGGTAGGACGCGTCGCGCGCGCAAGCCACGCCGACCGGGCTCCGGCCGGGCGATTGCAATGGGCCCCGCGGCCACTTCTTCTACCTCTATTCTTCTCTATTTATTTCCAAACATCACTATTACCCAATAACGAAATCAAATTTCCGTTTTACGGTATAGTGGTGTCTTTTTGTGATTTTTGTTTGTTTTTTTCTTCTGTAGTTTTTTTTTATGTTTTATAACTTTTACGTCTTTGTTAATGTAATAGTTTATAGGTTAGCTTTAATTAGCATATAATGTGTAGATTGAAGCGGTAACCATATAGGGCTCCGAAGGTCAGAAAGATAGGCTGTACACCGTTGAGCACGCCACGTGCCAGAGGTAGGTCTGCCTAGACAAGTTATTGTGCAATTTGTTGTCCGCGACTGTGATGATTATAGACTGAAACGCCGCCATTACCTCACGCTCGCTACAGTTTGACTCTAGTCCGCAGCATCGCCCACATTCCTTTCAAGATTCTTCTTATCTTTCTATAAACAAACATTAAATTTCCAACGTTTTAGAGAATTTATTTTTTATTAACTAATAACATGCTAAAAGAAACAACTGTATAAATAATTTAGGATTCATATATATTTTCGTACTAAAATATCGGGAAAGCATGAAGGGAATCGTGTGGCGCATAACGCTCATATAAAACAACTATAATATAGCAATTAGCGTCGTAGTTATATTGTACCTACCTTATGTTACTGGTTAGATTAATAGACATCGTTTGCGATTTGCCATAAATGTTCATTGTTGATATCTAGTTGTATTCACTTTTACTAACTATTGATTGATTTGCACGAGCACGGTCGTTTTTTAGGAATAAGAGGTTCATAAAAACTTAGCAAGTATGGACGCTCAATAAAAATCGTATAAAATTGTAGTCGTATTTAACTAAAAAGCATTTCTGTCGCGTTTCTTAATAATTAGGTTTATTTAAAGTAACGATATAATAATTATTTTCCAGTCGTATTATTATGGTTTATCAAAAATTCTCGTCATAACTAAATGTAGAGCAGATAAAGTAACAATTCCCTAAAGAAACTAACTTTTTTTATTTATTTAATATAATAAAAAACTGTTATTATACATTTACTAATATGTTAATACTTTAAAACAAAGCTATTATTATATCATAATGTTTAACTTAATATTAATACTTATTATTTGTAGTTAATTGAAGACTGATTTGTTACTTTAGTCTGGTTTGAAAATGCCATAGATACTTTATAGTATTTGCATAATATTGTGTTTTAAATTAAGTTAATCGCGGATTTGTGTAGGAACTGCACTACTGAAGTGTCACTGTATTGTGCCTTGCTTGTTGACATCGAGAGTTTTACGGACATTCCAGTAGTTACACTTTGTATTCTTTAGTGATTTATGAACGGTACGTATTAGAGTCTTATTTTATGTTTGACAACACGTTTATGGTTAGGAAAACGGTTTGTGTCAGGAACACAATTATATATAATTTGAATAATTTTTAGTCGTAAGCCTTTTCAAATACCTCACGATTTGTTTAGTTAGATGAGATGTTATGTGATTATATCATAATCTACTTTTGTGCCTATAAATAATTTTAAGTACCTATTGTGTTTAATGCACTAGAATCGTCATTTAGGGGTGAATATGTAACGCAATTGCGTAAATTTTGTAGTTGGCTATGTTTGGACCTATAATAGATTAAATTAAATTGTGTTTCTTTATCTCATACCTAAATATTATAGTAAGAACTATATTTACAGATAATATAATGTTATAAATACAAAATAAACGTTTAATATCTTAAAACTTGTTCCATCATTTATCAAGCAGTACCTAACCTATGTGAAACCATCTTCATTTAGATTCATCATAAAAAGGTTCTGAGCAGATCCTATGAGCAAGTTAGAAGTATTTTGAAAATCGTGAAATATTATTATTTTGTTAATTTTAAATGTGTTTGAGCGTGTGTGTGCCATTAAACGTACCCACCACTTCGTACAATCTTATTATCAAAAACTACGACATCAGCAGCATTCTCAGATGTTTAGGTACTCTATAAATGTAGTTTGAAAAGATTAGTCGTTTGTTGAAGCTTTTGTAGCACAATAAAATATTCTCGGATAATTCGCGCAAAGGTTTTTAAAATTTTTCTATTTTGTCAAATAGGTACGTGGCAGCAAATAAATGTAGTTATTGCAAAAGCTAAAATCTTAAATATTCCTCAAAAGGATATTATTACATTCAAGTATACCGAGCTCTATAAATATGATATATGTGGTGTGCAAAAAAGTATTAAATAAATAAATATAAGGTTTATTGTAGCGTAAAGAAAAATTGCAGACTATACTCGGCAGGCGCTTAAAATAAGTTGTAAAATTTGAAAGAGAATTCATTGACCGTGCTATAGAAAAAATATGAGTGAATTAGATGAGTACACAAATGTACTCATCTAAGAATTGCAGTTAGTTTAGAATAGGTTTAATCTTGTGCTTTTTTACTTTAGTTTTAACATGTCGTATTACAAAATATTTTATTTATATTGCTAAAGAAAAATAAAGAAAATAGTTAGCTTAGTGATATCCTCTAATTCCTTATGACAAAACGTAATACTGCTGAAAAATAAGTTTAAAAATCATCTGGCTGAGCACAATTTGATAAAATATAAACGCTTACGTAACAACTGTAACAGAGTATGGCATGATGCTCAACGTGCTTTCATACACAATTCGCTTGATGTCAAGAATTCTGGAAAAGTTGGCGATTTCTTTGACCAATGGTAATAGGAAAGCAAAAAACTCCCTTTTCGTATAACTCTGATATTAAACAACTAAACGCGCTTTTTACGTCAGTAACAATAGATTCATTAACAAAACAAGATACGCTTTAAACTTTGATGTCACAACCAATACGTAATATTGCTTCCTTTACCTTTAAACCCATTTCGGTTAACGATGTTAGAAAGAACATAATAGCTATCAGTTCTGATGCTATTGGCAACGATGGAATTAGCAGGAAAATTCTTATTCCATCTCTAGATCGTAGGTATGCTTTCTATCCTCTGTCATATCTTTAACTTTTCACTATGTTCCAATTAATTACCAAAAGTTTGGCGCACTGCTCACGTTCTTCCTCTTCCCAGATTATCTAATCCTTCATCATACTCTCATTTTAGACCAATTTTCAACTTTTCCATAAATGTTATTAATTAGTTCTATTTCTACTTACACAATCTTATACATTAATGTTAAATATATGTATATGTGTACATAGAAGTGTATCATGACTATGAATGTTTTTATATTATGTAATATAATTTGTGGCTTTAGCTGTTTATGCACTACCTAAAACTATTGTTGTCTCGTCTCTTATACGTCCAAGGTTGACTGTAAGAGATTACTACAAGTGAAAAGGCCGCATTTGCATCCATTTTCCGAGCCATTCATTTTACGAGTTTATAGTAAAAAATGACCAGCAATGTGCAAAATACCCTGTACAAAGTATTTGAAATACAAAATACAAGATACTTTTAAATTAAGTATTTCGTATTAGACGGTGACCACTTATTTCATCCCTGCACGTCACACCTCATACATACTTAATATTAAACATGACCCCAATGGAGTCAAAAGTTAAACGATAACAGACAAAGTCACGAGCAATGATATACATAAAGATGAGGCTGCAGGGGCACAGAGCACATATAAAAGTATTGATTCCCCAAACTTTTTGTATAAGCTAACAATAAAAATATATCTCAGTTTTATCGTACGCTCGTTCCAAGGAGAAAGTGCCCGTAACGCTCATGATAGATTGTTTATTCTTTGCTTAAATGTGCATCGCACACATACGATACGACACGATTGTCTATTTCATTTCTTAAGGGTACCTACTTATTGTATTAAGTTTGAAATGCCTGAAACAGGCATAGAACTAGACACTGAATTTGACACTGAATTTGGATGTGATTGATACTGTTGTTTGATTGTAAACTTTGGGCTTATCGATAAAAAGGGACTTCTAAGGGACTAAAGCATGGTGATCCAGAAATATAATACATAAGAGGAACTCGTGATGTGTGCCCTATTGGTGACTCTTATGATGCTTAACTGCTCTTTATTGTTTTATTATTATATATATGTTTCTTTGTCGAGTCTTTTATCAACCAACACACGCACAAAGCTAATATAAAGTCTTGTCCATGTATTTATTCCAAAAAAGTATTTATAGATAGAAAAAGATGAAGAATTGTAAAAAAAAGAAATTGAAGGTTCACATGATTCGATTTCACCGCTTATTCGTAAAATATACTAGCCCAAAAATAAACTATATGTGTCAGATAAATATCAGAAAATTTTCCTTCTTTTTATTTTTTCTGTACAATTTGCTACAATCGCTGAAAGACGAAAGCTAAAACGTAAGAAAAATATTTAAAACTATTCCCTTAAATAGATATTAAAATGGGGTGATTAACCAACAACAGATCTTTGAGAATATGAAACATGATCGTTTGATATTTAGCACAAGTTACATTGGAATTCAAATCGATAAAAAATGCAAATTTACAAGTTTCTGTATAAAATAAAACAAACCTACGCGTATTTTTTTAAAATTATCCATACTGGTATGGAAGTTTGATCTCATCTTATTTTACTGTTCCGTATTCGAGATTACTTATAAGATTTTAGAAAAGTATGAAGGGCGCCAATTTTATAAAAATAACTATGACTACTACTACCAAACTAGCTATCTTTTCCGTTATCAATATTATTGAAGATACGGGTTTGAAAATTTGATTCCATGGATAATCACTGAAAATAGTAAAAAACCCTCAATGAGATCATGTGAATATATAATTTTACTAGACGACTAGCGCAACAGAACGAACGAGCCGAATGAACGAACCCAACGGACCAACCGAAGCAAACCCCACGCGCAGATCATACCGATTCGAACCGAAAAAAACTGAACGAACGAACGGAAGAACCGAACAAACGAAGCGAATAAGCCATTTATTGTTTGCAACGCCTGTTACAACGCCTTTGTTCCTTAAGAATAGAGTAGCTTTCTGTCTGTGAAAAAAATTTCAAAATCGATGAACAAAACTGCGGTATTTTATTTATTACTTTATATGGCAACACTATAACGTGATAAAATAATCTATCTCTGTACCAAATTTCATCAAAATCAGTTCAACAGTTTGAGCATGATTGAGTAACAGACAGAGTTACTTTCACATTTACTTATTATAATAGATTATTTCGTTCTGTTAGTAAAGTGTTAACGTTTAGCTAGAGAAAATTAACCAGTTTTTTTCAATTTCAAATTTTATGCTAGTCTATTGCTTGTTTATATAAAATAAACGTACATTTGTATAAACATTCCGACTATAAAGCGTAGTTCGAGTTTACGATCAAAACATTGGTGTCCTTCGAAATACAAACAAACGTAAAAGTAATAAATTGTTACATTAAAAATAAAAAATAAATTAAATATCTAAATATGAACGCTTGTATATGAGTATACTGGACATTTCATGTTTCATTTTTGTGATAGCATTTAGCCAGAAAAATATGAGAGAACATAATATTTTAACTTTTAACCATTTAAATTTTATAATATTTTAATATTTTTAACATGATTTATGTCTGACATATATATGACAATATCATGAGTCAATTAATAATATTCGTTTCTACACATAAATTTCCTTCTCAAAAATAACTTAACTCATCATTATTTTCGTACTTAAAATCCAATTTCCCAAAAGTAACTATGTATTTTCCTTATTATTATTTTTTTTTTAAATCTTGGCCTAATTAAAAAAATGTTTCACTTAATCTGTTTTCCTAATTGCAGAAATTTTACAATTCAGGTTTTGTGAAATATCATTGAAAAAGTGTCTTTTTGTACCCTGGTTAATGTTTTATTATATTCCTTAAATATATACTAACGGGAGGATCTTTAGATATTTTCTTTCATATGTTGTGACAGTAATAGAAATTATCAATAGACAGAGTTACCGAAAACTTATAGTTATATTCGTAATACCTTGCCACGCGAGGGTACGGTCAGAGGGTCAAAATACAATTCCCCTTTGCCGTTGGGAGAGCATCTCGTAAGGGGCGAATAACCCAGCAGCCCTCTGTTTTAGGGGATCTGTTCCCCGACTGGCTTGCGATCACTAGCATGCGAATCCGGATTTCATTCCCTCATAATCATCATCATGATGAATCATCAACTCATCGCCAGCCAAGACGCACTTGTCTTGACAAGTGCCTATCTTATATGTATGATGTCCATTGGCGACGGTGGCTACTTACCATCAGGTGGGCCATCTGCTCGTTTGCCCCTTATTTATTATAAAAAAAGAAAAAAAAACCTATTAGGAATGCAATTTTGCTCAGTGGCTATGAGTAATTTTAGTTCCCAAAATATCTTCCAGACCGGTAGATCTAATGTTTAGTAAGCTAACATATTTTAGCAGTCTATGATTATGCATTTATTTTGTATCTAATATTAGACTTGGTTCTGTCTGGCCTCTCTCGTTCAAAGTATTTAACCTCATCATTTTTTCTATTTTAACATCTAAGCTGCTGATTGTTTAAAACTTTGCAAAACTTTAAAACTATGAACCTATTGAGCAAAGTTTTTCAATCTAATTTATGCTTTAAATTAACTGTAACTTTTGTTTGTATTTTTTAAAAGTATATTAGTAAGTAGTAATGAAGACACTAGAAATGGGACTACCATTCTGATACTTTCTTTACATTAAGAAAGTCTTTTTCTATTTTTAGAGGACTTTGGGGAGGGACCGCGCCTGTTGGCCTCGTGTTTGTTATTATTAATACAGAGACAGTATATAATTTTGCACTTATACAATAAAATATTTCAAAACGATTTTCAATACATCAAATAATTTGTAAGGTATCCTTTTTAAATACCTATCGTGTTAAATGAAATTAAACGATGCCGGGAATTACTAGATTTCATGATATGAATCTACTTTCATGGAAACCAATATTAAATGGAAACAATATCGTCAGTTGAAAATAGATAAAAAATACCACACGTGCAAACATATGACCTTTAAAAACGATAACTGATAAAAAATTAACCATTCCACCGCTTAGACATGCAAGCCTTCACTTCACGCGACATGTTATTGATTGACTTTTAATGAATATAAAGATATTTTTATACATAGCTATCTGAAAAGTAATTAAGTACACGCTTCATTCTTAATAAACATGATATGGTTTTATCAGAATAATGGTTAGATTAATCATAACAATTTATATTTTTTTTATTTCATAAACTTATTATAAAATACAAACAGTTAATTCATATTATGTAAGAAGAAAGCAAACAGTACCAAAACAGTTAATTATTACGGTAAGAGAACGAGGAAATACCTTATACCAAAAATGTATAATAAACTGTCGTTAAAGGTCTCTCAAATTGGATTGGTCACATTTAAACGTAAATTAAAAAAAACCTTTTCCTAAAAAATTATTTTACTAAAAATGATTAATTATTTAGCGTCATCTTAGGCAAAAATTGTCAAGACAAGTCATAGTATTTAAACATTATTTTAATTTAATATAAAATCTATTATTTATTGCTTACTTCATTAGTCTTTATCAATATTTTGTCCTTTTAGTGGTATGTTTTATTTACTTTGTTAAATATTAGAATTGTAACAAATGGAATGAGAGCTTTGACTGCCGACAAACTGCTGTGTAGTTTGGCAGAGTACAAAAGTGTAAGTTTATAAGATATTTTTTGAGAAACAATAATAAATAAATATGCCACTGGGAATACAAATGACCTATTCCATAGAGGTGCAAAAACTTTTAAATCAAACATGTTTTTTGTCCCTATGATTGTGAATGTACTTACCCAGTTTTCCATCCATCTTACAATTATGCAGAAAAATAATAGTGTGAAGAAAATACTTTATATAGATGAAATCGGGTATTTCTTTTGGAAGTTAATCGGATAATCGCAATTTTATCTCTAGACTGACGTAAAGATTCAGTTTTATAGTTACATTTCAAAAAAATATGACTATTTATTTTATTTCAAATAATTTTCCATTTTAAATTAACTATTTACTTACTCAAATGACTGAAATTTTTTATTTATATATTTAAATAGATTTTCTTGTCGAGATAATTATATTTTATAGTAAAAATAAAAGTAGGCTGATAACATATCTAAATAAAGCCTGTCAGCCTAAAAAAACTATGATAACGATCTTATGACCAAGCTCAAGAAAAATATATTTGTGCAGAGATAGTTCAAAAATATCTTTAAACTAGATAACTAAAGTAATGTTAAATTTACTCGATAAGATATCATTATTATTACATGATTATAATAATAATAATATAATTATAATAATATAAATAAATAATATTATAAATATAATAATATTATAATTATGACGTAATTATGATGCACGCCTTCCAAAGGTGCGGGTGATTGGAAAAGACATACATAATAATATTATAAACATAATTTAAAGTGTTCAATAAACAAACAAGCCCGAGTCAGTTCACGGTCAAGGTATTACAAAAATATTGTGATTATTCTGTTAATGGTAGCAAATTAGTTTGCTACTGACTGGTCATTTAGCAGTTTATAGTTTCGCATAAATATACTAATTGTTGTCAATTAAGAGTGGAATATTTTGAAACAGTGTATAATAACATGATTTTATGTAATGTAAAACCAAAGATCATTCTCGTTTGTCGCTTGAGAACATTAAGATTTCAGTCAAATATACAAATATATTTATATACAGATAACATTGTTGTTTTTCAGGAACGAAGAGGGTAGATCCAGGTTACCACCGGTTAGGTTTTTGGTATGAAATAAAAAACTGTTTTTTCACTTCAGTAGATTAAAAAAATGTGCACTCATTTTATTAAGTAAAATTTTCATTTTCACGACAACATATATTTATATAATATTTTATAGGCAGATACATAGTATCATAAGCAATAAGTGCGTAGGGAATTGACGACCCCATCGCCCAATAGGCATGTAACCTGGATATGAGTGCATACTCTTTACGTGTCTACTGCAGTCAGTCATCCGCTGCCCTGCGTGAGGCGCGCTGTTGGGGAGTAGCGACCCCACGGACCTAAGTGATCCTACAGGAAGGTCTTGTTCCTCGTCTCCAGCTTGCGTTTACTGGCTGGTTGGAGTGAACTCTGATGGGGCTTAAAGTACCTTTATTCCATACTCAATCCTACAATGATTCCTTCACTGTGAAAACGGTAAATTTATGGAATGATCTGCCTCAACATATCCGTCACTCAGAATCGTTGAGTATCTTTAAGTACCGATTGAAAAATATAACTATAAATATTTATTTTATTTATAGTTATATTTTTATATTTATATATTGTTATATTTATATATATTGCTATAAGTATTTAAGTATTTGTATGTACACTGTATATGTATGTATATGTATAATTTTCAATACTTTATGCACTGC
>JAOPUB010000005.1:2080405-2095183 GCA_027564055.1 Neptis clinioides
GGATTAACATATAGGCTACTTTTTATCCCGGTATATTGTTGCAAAATAACAATATATGTTATCCCACGGGAACTCTAATTATTTCCGGGATAAAAAGTAGCCTATATGTTAATCCAGATTTTAAAGTATCTGTGTGCCAAATTTCATTGAAATTCGTTTAGCGTTTCGAGTTATAGAGGAGCAAACATACAAACTTTCACATTTATAATATTTATATGATTAATTATAAATCATTCATTTCAGAATTTATCTAGGAATCACCTGAGAACATACCCTAAAGATTGATTAAAAATTATGCCGCTTAAAAGTGAGTGAGCCATGTAAATTAGTCATGTATTCAATGTTATGGAGAGGGAAAGTTAACAAAAGTTTTAAAATTCGGCCACAATGTTGCCAGTTTATACATTAAGTATTTAATTCTCTTCATTTTGTATTTTGTTTTTACTGTTACGCTGTTAAAAATCATTGATGCTAGTTGTTTAAACTTCATCTACACTTATATAAAGAGGAAAGATTTGTTTGTTTGATGGGAGAAGGCTCTGAAACTACTGGACCGATTTAGATAATTCTTTCGCCGATCGAAAGCTACGCCACTTCCGGGTAACATAGGTTATGTGGTGTTGCCATATTTAAACTATTTAAAACAGAATTGGCCATTTTGTAAATTTAGGATTACCTCTGAAAGTACTATATCGATTTTGATAAATCTTTCGCTGATCGAAAGCTGTATCCTTTCCGGGTAATGACTGTGGTGTTGCCATATTTATGATAAATAAAAAGATATGGCCATTTAAGTGTAATAGAGTGGCAATTTTGTAATTTGGACATTGTTTCTGAGAGTACAAAACTGACTACACACAAAATATATTATTTCCGCGTTATCTAGCTGCAGTGTTCCCATACATTGAAAATAATAAGTCATCGCCATTTTGTTCCAACTGCACCAATTTTAAAATTTTTTGCTCTGATAGAAAGCTACACTATTCTAGCGTGATATACGAGGTTCAGTGTTGCCATACTTTGAAATCAATATGTCATCGCCGTTAAGTTCCTAATTAATATATTGGTATTTTAACTTATTTAAATAATTACTTATTCTGAAATTATTAGCTGAAGAGACGACATGGTCTTCTTAAGTGCAAAAAATATCTATTTAATATTATATCTATGTAACGATTAAAAACAATTATAAACTTACCAGTCGACCCGACCCGGCTTCGCCCGGGTGAAATTTCCCAAGTATTATCCTTAGGTAATAAAAAAAAACATTTAATTATCAATATATTGTTACAAAATAACAATATTTAACCAATTGCGAAAGTAAACTTATTTTATCGTTATCCAAGGGAACTCTAATTTTTTCCGGGATGAAAAGTATATGTTAATCCAGGATATAAAGTATCTGTGTGCCAAATTTCAATGAAATCTATGTAGCCGTTTATGAGTTATAGAGTAACAAACATCCAAACATAAGAACTCTCACATTTATAATATTAGTAAGATAGTAAGGTAACCCTCTTTGAAAATAAACTTATAATCCTCTTTGAAAATGATTTTACAAAATTTGTCAAACATTTGTAAGGTTTAAGATAGGATCAAGTTTTCCATAAAAAAATGTGTCAAGTATCCCCAGATACACTAAAGTCTTAACATGTTTCAAACTTCTTACACACCATACAAATTTTCAACATAATATATTTGCTGAAAGATGGATATTCAGGCGCATTTATTATTATCAGTTACTTCGATCGTTTCCCAGATAAAATATAGTTTGAATATAGTCTATGTGTTAATCCAGGTTATATACTATCTGTATTCCAAATTTTATTGAAATTTGTTAATATTGATTAGCCTATATATTAATGTAGGTTATAAACTTGCTATCTTCAATTTTAAATTAGTTCAGCCGTTGTTGCGTGATTAAGTAAAAAACATTCAAACATACTAACTTTAACATTTATTACGTAATAAGTATAAGTGTTACAGAAGCTTTTTAAAATGGATAATTTAAAAAAGATGTTCTGTAATAGCTTTTTAACACAACTGGATAAGGGATAAAAACACCAATGTGAGATAAAGATTTCAAATGAGAGTTTTAATTAACTGCATTGGCTGTAATATCCGTGACGTTTACTATTTTGACAAATAGCAGACCCACGGAAACTGAAACTTCGCATTAGAATCAATCACGTTTGACGCACTGCTGTGGCCCTCCGCGCACCTTTAAAAAGTCCCGAAATATAAGTCATTTTTATGTGCAATCAAAGTCATCATCATACTCACGAAGCGCGAGCTATAGCTCCAAACTTTACGGCCGCTCTAAACTTAGTTTAATTGTATGACTGATTCGTCGCTTTCAGAAACTATTGCACAAAGGGTTTACTCCATAAACAATTACATTCTTACTGCTCGATACGTGGTATCTGTATAAAATATGAATTTCAATAACAGAATTCATTCGAATTCCCGCCTACTTTTCTAAGATAATGGTAATTACTACTTTAATAAACAATTCTTTCATTAATACTTGGTTTATCTTTACCTAAACAGTAATAGATGATATTAGGTTATTAGGACGGACTGTTTTAAGTAGTTAGTAATTACCGATTCGATACCTCTAGGTATGCGATTCGTGTACTTAGGATACCGGCCCAACTCTAGAAACGTCAAATATAAAATCAATTCATGTATTATCTTTGATCAATTTCAAAATCCACAGGCACAGATCAATTTTAAATGCGATTTGCGCGAGATTTTAAAAACTATAATTTTAAATAATATAGCATCCAATTAATTAGTTTTTACTTTTAAAAATCAGATACTTATTTCCTCGCTCTATCTGGAAATACATGAAGATGGTACGTAAAGCTTGTTTATACTATCGATTCTGTAAATTAAAAAAAAAATAATGTTTCTAAACTGCTGCATTTCAGACTACTACAGTAAATAATTCTCAAAAAAAGAATGCGAACTCAAACAACGTGCCGCCGGGTGGAGTACGTAAGAAATCCGGACCCAAATTTGAGCTCTCAGAGGAGCAAAGACGTGATATTAAAGAGGCATTCGACTTGTTTGATACTGAAAGTACTGGTAAAATTGATACGAAGGAATTAAAAGTTGCAATCAGAGCTCTAGGTTTTGAGCCCAGGAAAGAAGAGATCAAGAAAATGATTGCAGAAATAGATAAAGGTGATGGTAAAGTGTCATTTGAAGACTTCCTTGAATTGATGACGGTTAAAATGGCAGAAAAAGATACGAAAGAAGAAATAATGAAGGCATTTAAACTATTTGATGATGATGAAACAGGTGAAAATTTTATTATAAATGTGATTTTGTTTTGTGGCCAAATGTTATTTTTGTGGATTATCTACAGGTTTACCCCTTATGACACAAAAGAATTAATTAATTCAAATGCTGTTAGTAAAAATTATATGTTGTAGATATATAATTAAAATTAGACCATATGGTCTTATTTTTGTTTGAGTATGAGCATTGAAGCATTTGTTATCATTGTTTAACAGATAAGTTTATACCCAAATATATGTATTTCAGGTAAAATTTCATTTAAAAATTTAAAAAGAGTTGCTCGGGAGTTGGGAGAGAATTTAACAGATGAAGAATTACATGAGATGATTGATGAGGCTGATCGAGATGGTGATGGTGAAATCAACCAAGATGAATTTCTTCGTATTATGAAAAAAACAAGTCTATATTAATTAAATTTATCAAAGATTTTGGATCAAAAATATTCTGGGTTATTTCTAAATGGATCTAAAGTTTATTTACACAAAATAAACTATGATACTAACTTCTTATAAAAACATTCTTTTTAAGCATTTAAATAGGTTTAAAAAACTATGAACATGCAAAAACTGTATTTATTGTATTATGAGTGGATACTACATGCTTTAAATATCTTGTAAAAATAAGTGAGAAATAGGTCTAACTTAAATTATTATTATTCTTGTCTAGAGAAGTTTAAAATTATAATATAAGTACTTGGAATTTGATAAAATTAAATTATATGAATATATAAGATTATATTTATATTATGCTATTTATTTAGTGTGGTGTAAGACAAAAAATTAACACAGCGTAATCAGGCTCTTTGTGTTCCTTGTTTTACAATTACTTAACTTAAGATAGTAATCATAACAGCAGGCACAAAGCATCCTTACAATGTTCAAATAATGCCATTATTTTTGCTCAGATCTACAGTTAGCTGTTGTTCACTATGCCAAGTTGAATTGAACGCATAATTTGTACATTATATTTTTGTAATCAGTTGGGATTATGTCATTGATTTTTTGTCTAACACCAAGATGAACAGTATAGTTTGAATTTTTGAAAAATATTTCTTAAACATTTTCTGCATAGTCAGATAAGTTTCACAAAATGCGCTATAATACAATTATTTAGTATGGTATTGTAATGTTTGATTGCAATAAAAAGTATTTTTCCAAATAGAGTAAGACTAGCTTAAAACAAGCCTCAACAATATATCGACGCCCTCACCGAATAAGACCGTAAGGTGACTTTACTGGAATTTTTTTTTATTTCAGTTTTGTAATCTATGTACACGATTACATCTCTTATATTTTTTCCAATTTTTTATACTTTCAATTTAATAGATATTTAAAAAATATTTTTATTTGACAGAAATGATATAATGTTGTGTTGTTTATAAAGCTCCATGTTCCTGTAACAATTAATGAGTGAGTAGGTACTAATTAAAATTACACAAACAGCACTTTTTAATGTGTCATTCAGGCTCAGGTTATCAAATGTATGTAAATAAATAGTCTTATGTTTTTGAATATTACATTTATTCATTTTATAACAACATGCAAAAATCTAAAATATATTCATATTTGTAATAGGAACTATTTAATATTTATAAACGAAATCAATTTTAAAAGATCTTATGCTAAAGATCTGTATTTCTGTATTGTACTTAAACAGAAAAATGTAGTACTACTTCATTACTTTCTTTTAAAAATTACTGATCAATAACAATTTTCAAAAATATTAAGTAACAAAGTTTTAAATTTACATTGAAATTCTCTTCCAGACCTTATTTTTTTTATTTAATGCTAATTCAGTCACAAAGTAGTTAAGAGTTGAACAAACAGGTCTACAATATTTTTCAGCTTTAAAAAGGTAGCATGTTTAATTACATTATTGTATTACATTGATAATTGCAAAAACTCTATTAATTTTTTTTTTGTAGACCTGTGTTGTTAATGAATAGTATGAGTATCTCTGTTATAAGTACTTATAAGCAAATATAGATATGTTGATAAAACATTCCTTCACACAAATTTTTATAATCATAACATACACAAAACTAATTTTACATTATTGATGTGTTGCCAGTACAAGTTTTTGAGTTAGACTCAAATACATTTGACTATTACTAGTCAGGCAAAAACAGTAAAATTTAGTGGCCATTGATGTGTAATTATAACACATAAGGTCTAAAACCACTATTTTTTTAATAAACATTTTATCTGTTCTCTGGTTTAAAGATAACAAGCACTGTGTAATAAAAATGCTATTTACTAAATCAATACATTCTTGTATCTTTTTAATAAAGTATTTAAAAATTATAATTTTTTAGAATTATGCTAAAATATTTACTTGAATTTCAGACTCTTTGTGCATTTATGTATAAACACACTATTAGTGTGCTATAACTATGAAAACCTTAAAAAATGTCCTATGTGTGCAGTTTTTAAATTGAGTTTAAAGTAAATGTTTTTGTTATCTTCTATTAACATATTATAACAACAATAAAAAAAATAAACCCTGATTTAATTCTATTGCTAACAAGAGCAGCGATACTCAACATATAATGAAAAAACAAACAACAATAAATTTTTAATAAAAAAATTATTTTAGAGATAAAAAAATGTGTAAATTCTTAAAAAATGAAACTTTCTTAATTATTTATTAATTTCAATAAACTTGTCATATTTAATTAAACAGATCATAAGTACTGGTTTAAGATCTCTCGACAACAGTGCCTTCAGGCTGGCCAAAATAAGCTTTATGGCACATTTTAACGAACAATCCACATTCTACTACTCCAGGAATCATTTTGATACTGGATTGGACCATCTCCCAATCTAAATCTTGATTAGTAAACACCCAATCAAGAATAAAATTTCCGTTATCTGTCATCACAGGTCCTGCTTTAGCTATAGCACCCCTTAATTTAATTTCACCTCCAAACTTGGATATAATTTTATTTTTAATAGGCACATAGGCTATAGGAACTACTTCAATCGGTATACCTTTTTTATATCTGTCTCCTAACTTGTGCGAGTCTTTTGTGTAGTCAGCAATTACAATCAGTTTCTTTGAGCATGAAGCAACAATTTTTTCTTGTAATAAACATCCTCCACCTCCTTTAATTAATGTCATGTTTGAATCAACTTCATCTGCACCATCTATAGTTACATCTATAGTGGGGTTAGTATCAAGTTCTCCTAATATAAGATTATGTTTAATTATAAGTTGTTTGGCTTGAAATGAGGTGGGAATACAAATAACTTTCAGATTCTCGGTTTCCACTCGCTCTGCTAGACGTTGCACTGCATAGACAACTGTAGAGCCGCTGCCGACTCCGAAGATGCTATTGTTATGTACAAACTCATCCACTGCTCTGTATGCTGCTACTTGTTTAGCTTGTTCTAACGACATGACTTGACTTGTGAATTTTTGTTGATTGGAATGAAAATTTATGCTTACAAATAAACTTCTCCTTACCAGTTTTGGCTTTAGTGCATATAACATGGAATACAGATGATGCAGGTTATTTTCAAATTAGCTTATCTTCAAATGAATATTTTTATAACATAACCTCTTATACCTTTGGGCTATGTTGATAAGATTAGTAAGTACTAAGTAGACCAGAATTAATTTTTTTCGACTTAAAGAAACTAATGCCTCATGGTCAAAAACATTGGCACATACTTGGACTTCTTTAATTAGTATCAAAGATAACATACAAGATTAGTATAACATAGGTCAATGCTCTGTAGTTACGTTCTGTGTTACCGGACATAATATATCAAAATCAATTAATAATAAACAAACATTGAACAAATAGAATATACTTCATACTTATCGATATTGCTGAAATATCGATTTTATGACAAAATTCGGGGTATTCATATTCACAATTTGTAAATATCGATACTGGTACCGATGTTAATATTTATATTGCATATCCCTATTAATAGCGGAGATTTTTTTTAAAAAGATCCAATCTTACAATATTAAATGGACAGACAGCGGAAAGGCACCTCTTGTTATACTATGAAGTGAACATTGCTATCTTATCCAGAGCCTCACAAATGAATATCGAAATTATAATAATTTTTTATCTGTGTTGGCAACACAGCCACATTGAATTTATTTGAACTACCGTAAAATGGAGGAAGTCGGAATCGCATGGACAGTAAAGATTTTTGATGAGATGTACGATTTAATTCTACTATTTATGATTACTAGGTACTTAAGAATCTAAGACAGTCGTTAAATCACACTCATATTTGTATCCCAATTTAATTTCGGTGTAAACAAATATTGTTTTGGTTTTTGATTTAAGTAAAGAACTCTTTGGGTAATTTCGTTCAATAATAAGCTTTTAAATATTAATTATGTCAATATAACATGTATACAATAATTACTTTTGGTTATTCGATTAAGATTATAAACATTGGAGTTATTTCTTATTGGTTTTGTGGGAAAAGGGATGGAAACCTAAGAGTGGAAGATATATCAGAGTTTTCACATCCGATGCATTTTGGGTTAAAGTTCTAAAAGATTCGTGTATAAAAGTGCTAACACAAGTCATATTCCCGATTGTACCCACTGTCGTCTCTGTTGTTCCCAACTGTTAGGTGCATTAAGGGTTGAGCACATTTTAGCGGTTTTACAGAAAAATATAAGTAAATAAAAGATGTGGTATTTAAAGTTCAGTCACAGTTAAAATCAGGTTTAAAGTCAGAGATTGTTTCTATTCCAACCGTTTTACGGTAACGGTAAAAGTAAAATTAAAATCGATAAGACTTCTATAGCTAACAATAATATTTATTTATCATAATATTAAATCATAACAATTTATGAAGTTCAGTTTATAATTTCTACTTCCTTAGAAATCTTTTGTAAATCTTGCAATACAAGTTTTTGATCGAATAATAAATTATTTATTAAAGATAAATGAGATCCTAAATCAAATGAAGATAAATTAGGAATTAATTCTCTTGCTACATTTTTTACGCTCGCAATAGTATATGGTGTGTAAATAGGATTTTGTGACGCTAACTTCAATATTTTATTTTTATAGGCTTTATTTTCTTTTTGAAGTTTCACTAATTGATATCGCATGTTTTTGTTTTCCTCATTCAGTGAATCTAAATTATTTTCCAAAATATTGATTTTATTTTTATGGAATCGATGTCTTTGTTCCAGTATTTCGCATTTAGTTCGTTTTTCACAAAAAATTCCATAATATTGTTGGCAACATAAGAAGATTTTCTTTAACTTTTCTAATGTAGATATGTTATGTATTTGATCATTCAGCATTTTTTGTATCGTTTCATAGCCTTGATGAATAAAATCGTGAAGATTATATGTTCCATTTTCATGTTGAACATTGTTGTTATTTTTCTTTGGAGCAAGAAGTTTGGCTATAACTTAAAATAAAAAAAATGTTTGTTGCTGTTATAAAAGATATTATTATATTTTACACTACTAATATAAATATATAATGAACAAAAACTTACCACAAAGAATTTGAATTTTTCGGTTTAATTTCTTTATCTTAGATTTCTTTCGTTTGATGATAACTTTGTATTTAACTGTTTTAAAGAAGATATTTTGATCCTCATTTGCACCTTCGCCTACACCGCTAATTAAAAATAAAACAGCGAGTTTGACGATTGACTGACAACATGTAATGGCTCGTACCTACTCTACTAGTAGGTACGAGCTACACTTTTTGCAACCAAAATATTCAGTAGGCTTTCTGGCCGAATATTCGGTAAAAGTATCCGATCGGCCTGTGTTAGTAATATTGTGTGTTTAGCTCTGTTTATTCAGATTCCTTTCTCAAAACAGTTTTAGTTTTAGTTATAGGAATAAAAGGATAAAACTACTAGAACTGTCGGAATATCGATAAATCGCCGCATATTCGTTACAATATCTTGTCAACAATAACTGTCTATACTGAACTTGAAATTACAACAATATTTTTATATAGATACTATAAAGAAAGTAAAGGAAAACAAAATTTAGTAATAAAGTAGTACCTTTGAATTTCTTTTGCAATTGTTGTAAGAATATTTTCTAAGTTGTTTTTACGCTTCTTATTAAGGCAACAAAGTCTGTTATTTTCGCTATTGTTATTCTCCATAGTAAAACAATTTTTTTTTCTACAAATATTTAAGAAAAAAATCTTGTAGCAAAGTAATTTTACTTTTTGGGATTAAAATTTTCAATTTTTATTGGTTACATTGACAACTAAGTGTGTGACAGTATTGAGAAAAAATTGAGTCTAAACTTTTTGCTCTATTAAGAATAATATTTACTACATTACTCTTAATTACGAAAATGTTAAATTCTTAACTTTCAAGGTTTAGTTTTGCTATTGATATTAAATTATTCAAGTTTTTCATAATTTATACTGCGGAAAATTTAAGTCTCTTTCAATTCAATTTTCTTTTTTTTTGCAGATTGACTAAATTAGATGTTGTTTTTTTACAATACGTCTTGACTACATACGTACGTACGTACGTAACGTACCTAAAGTAAGATCTATATGACACAAAAAATATTTATCACTAAAAGGACCCGATGAACCTCCATCAACATTTTATTATAAAGAAAAATACGAATTTATTTTTAATCTTAAAAATAAATTATTTAAGAAGTACTAATTATGATGATGATAATGATAGTTTCGTTAATTAAAGTATATAAATATTATCATCAATGTATTATTTCCATAGTTTATATTATATTTATAAGAATTGATCGTATACCAGATGGATAAATTGCAATTTGCCAAACTTATATCCAAGCTGTGTTCGGTTGCAACCCAATTTTCCGCCAAACGCCGCCGACGCGCGCGCCCCCTAGCAATCGCTATTTCGTTTGTTCGCGAGACAACCGCTTGTGTGGTAACCATTTCACGCTCGATTTCACAGCTATCACTAAAATAGGATTGTAATTATTGTATATACTACGACACAGCTAACACTAAAACTATAAAAACACTGTTACTGTTTTCAGCGATGAGACATATTATCTAAGTTACAAGTATCTGCAATACAGATACAAGATACTAAATACGTATTTCCATCTTGTATCTAAGATAATTTTTAAAAGTTTATCTTATATCTTTTATTTAAATATATTTTGTTTGGTATCTTAGTATTTTACAAATACTTTTTCCAATTAAATACTTTTAGAGGTATGCTAGTTACATTTTTTAAAATAATAAGTGTAAAACTAAACTTGTCATTAGTATGTAATATAACATTGATAAATGGCGGCTGTTTCTTGCTACTAATAATGTATATATGTAAATATGTATATATATCATACTTTATATAAGATTATTGTTAGATTACTGAATTGAATTTGAAGTCGGTATTGTTTTGTATATAGTCAACAAATAGTATGTAACTTACAATTTAGTTTATAATAACAACAAATAAATGTAAGTAATGAATAGAAAAAGAATCAATAGACAAAAGAAATCAATAGTCAAATTTTTAGACGATTTTGATTTCTCTATTGCAAGTGGTGAAAATACGGCATCTGTGGAGAGGCTCTTTTCTTTTGGAGGTATGATTCTAAGGTCTCATCGAAAAAAAATGGGGGATGAAATGTTTGAAGAACCAGTTCTACTTAAACTTTTTGTTTAAAAATGTAATATTTTGTTACGTGATTTTCTTGTCAGAATAAAATCTTGTCTTCTTACTAAAGTGTTTTCATCTTAAGAAGTATTTAGAATACACCTATTTTGTATCAAGTATTTCAGATACTTTTCTAGAAAGTATTTTGTATCTGTTATCTGAAATACTTAATTTAAAAGTATCTTGTGTTTTGTACTTCAAATACTTTGTACAGGGTATTTTCTACTTCTCTGTTTTAACACAATTTGTTGTACTAAGTTACCAATACAATATTCATTTAAAATAAGATTCGATATAATGCGCAATATTGTATATTAATGTTGTGCTCGGTGAGATTATTCTCCTAACTTAGCTTTTAAGTAAGCTTGTAATAAAATGAAAACCCGCGTGATTCTTAACAAGGATGATACTGCAATGTATACTAACACTTTGCGAGGAACAAAAAATATGTCACACATCTTAAAACTAGAGTATAAAGGTACAAATCTAAACTTGATCTTCATTAAACGCATTTCATAAAAGGTCACTTACCTAACCATTGCAGTCTTGTCCGCGGGGTAAGAATGTTAGCTGTTGCACCTTTCTAAATCGCAATCCCGATTCTTTGGGTATATTCCTTTCAGCCAGCCTCGCTTTCACCAGTAGAGGCAATCAGATTGTAACGTCTTTATATAATATATATTTCGAACAATAAATCATAATGAAGCAGACACAATGTAGAGCCCACGTGGTAACCCAACGTCACATTAGTTAGCCTTGTATTAGGTAAGCCTTTTGTGAACCTAGCCTTGTGTTTGGGCAGAGAACTTGGACGGTGGACGTGATCGTTGTTATAACGAAAGGGCCCTTCTAAGCTTACACGCTTGGTCGCAAGTCCAAGGCACTGTGCTGTGTTCCTGTCAGAATAGTCTAGTTATATCCTGACCGTATTACGCCCGTAGCTTCATCTTTTTTTACTTTATAATCTAAAATATATAATTGATATGTCGTAAATAGAATCTTGGTCAGTCTGTAGCTGATCTTTCACATTGTTGCTAATAAGTCCTCAAGTTCACACTGAAGTAAATTAACTATATTTTTTAATGGTTTCCTAATTTTACTGCTGGTGCGGACTATAAGAACCGTAGCTGCTGTCTCTTAGTTTTATAATGCTATAAAGTAACACATCTGTATCAATTCTAAAACTACGACATTAGAGAGATTATATCTACGAGAGTACAAGACGATGGTACGAGTATGATGGCTTCATGAATGGAAATGATTCGCCGATATGTTCTTAATGGATCCCGATCTTACTTAGCTGTTATCCGCACGGTCGGTTTATTTCAATTTCCTTCATAAAAGACGCCATTCTCGGATTTGAAGTAGATTTATCATGCTCGGATAAAGCGGGCACTTTTTGTGCTTTTCTTGTGCCTGGTTCTGACCCGAGATCTGTCCACTTAATGTGAATAATGGTGTGCGATGGAAAACGAATGCGAACCCGAACAAAGACAACAATACGACGCGATTTTAAGATTTGATACAAGGATTTTGTTAAGATTATATTACGCTGCGTGATGTCTGTGCCATTCTTTCAATATATTTCCGTATTTTTACAAATTGTTTTATTTGTAAG
This sequence comes from Neptis clinioides, assembly GCA_027564055.1. Classification (NCBI taxonomy): domain Eukaryota; kingdom Metazoa; phylum Arthropoda; class Insecta; order Lepidoptera; family Nymphalidae; genus Neptis; species Neptis clinioides. Next base: position 2,092,955 of record JAOPUB010000005.1, read on the forward strand.
TAGTCGACCAGCAATAACCTTTTAATAGAACATATAGACAGCGAGACAAACAAATATTGTTTTGATAAAAAACGCTTTTATTTATGTTATCAAGACCTGTCACAAGTTTTCTTAACAATCTTACATTGCACAAGTTATCTTACTATTATTATAAATGTGAATGTTTGGATGGTTAGATGTTTGCTTGTTTGTATGTTTAGATATTAGGTTGTTTAGATACTTGATTCTTTAGATGTTTGGATACTCAGATGTTTGTTACTCAATCACGCGACAACGGCTGAATGATTTTGATGAAGATTTTATCCCGAAAAATTCTCAATTCCCGCTGGATAGTGTTAAAATATATACTACTGTCATAAGTGCCTAAATATTTCTATTCAGCAACAATATATTGAGAATTAATTGATTTTTAATGGATCTAAATATTATTCTTGGTAAAACGCAAAAATTATGTACAGGTAACCTCATGGTTATATCACCGGAATTCATTGTGTAAGTAATCTACTGTGTCTGGAGTCCTGCTTGGCCAGAGATGCACTGGGTATAAGCTTTGAAGCATTCTATACATTCTATGAAGTACTTGTTCAAATTATATTCATATTAAATCGGGATAAATAACTTTAAGGAGAAGTCTGTAAAAATACATATTTAGTCTCAACATTATATAATAGGTATAATAAGAAACTATTTATTAATGACAAAAACAATACGTTAGGGTTAACGTTTATTAGGTTTTAAAAATATTTGATCACCCATTCATTTTGTATGATAAAATATTATAGCATATTTTTATAGGTAATAAAAATCTAATCTGGGAAGGAAACTCAATTTTTTTTTTCAAACAACTAAGGATACAATTAAAGTAAAAAATACTATTAATGTCAGTAAAATAAACTTCAATTGATCATAATATTTTAGTGCATCTTATTTTTCATGTTTTTGGGCCTTACCCATATGCACGCAGAATTTAACAATTTTTTCTAAAGTCGCGGCAATTGTTATTGATCTATACATATGAATAAAATTAAAGTGTATGTATGTAATTCCAAAATAACTTTGTTTGTTCCGGTTAATCTCTGAAATGCCAAGACTAATTTTAACAGAATATTAACTGGTATATGTTATATCTGGCATATGTTATTGCTGATGCTTTATAGCAAGCAAGGAGTAGCTTAGGACACTTTTACTTTTTTTTGAAAATAGACAACTTTTCACCACTCATTCATAAATTTAAGTGTACAAAAAAAGGAAAATTTGAAAAGACTACTTTATTGCAGCGAAGCGAAATACAGGCCGGCACATAAAAGGAGTGTAGTGAAAATAAAGGTACCTATTACAACAAATTTATTTTATTTAAATCGGACTCTTTTATACAAAGTGTACTGGTATAAATAGTTAAATCTACTACTCTAATACAATTTGTAGTAAACCATGATCCCGACGCTAAGGTCGCATTATCGGATTGGAAAAAAATGTTACAAAACAGTTATGGCGATGGCAAAGTAGAACTTGGTAGTCGGAAGTAAAGTTGGTATTGGTTCGTAACACAGGAAGTAAATACGAGACCGAGTTCTACAATGTTCATGTGACGGCGGAACCTTTTTGTTGGGTTCTTTGTGAAGAGAATCCGCGATGCCCTTGGGACCTTGGGCACGATTTCCATTACACGAGAGAGTTTTGAGACCTTCGCTTTCCAAAATTCTATACCCCATTTGCTGCCCTATTACTTTTACATACTTATTTCTGGACGTAAAAATTAAACGGGTAAGGATAAGAAAATCCAGTACGATTTTTTACCGCTTACTGCGCTTTGAAAAATTTTTTTATAAATAATAAAAGTATTAAATAAATCACACAAAAGGAAACTAATGGAGATTTTTTAAGCGTTGTTTTTTTCAAAATTTAATAAAAGACTTAAATTTGCATTATAAATTCAAAATTATAATTGTAATCAGTAAATTGGCCTTTGCCATTTGAGTTTTAAAGATAACATCATGTAAATGTTGACCGCGGCTCAGTTTAAAATGACCTGTTATGTTATCCTGTAAGGTTTCAATAGAGTTCAGCTTGTCCACATAGATTAAACACGTAACCCCACAAGAAATAATCGGTGCGGGTTGGCAGACTTCACACACCTTTTGAGAACTTTAGGGAACTCTCAGGAGTGCAGATTTCCTCACGATGTTTTCCTTCACCGTTATAGCAAGTGATATTTAATTTCTTAAAACA
>JAOPUB010000005.1:2273331-2290150 GCA_027564055.1 Neptis clinioides
CCATCTCGACTTCTAAGTATAACTTTTATTTTACTAATAACTCTGATTAATATCTAACTTTTATCTGAATTTAATATCGTCGAATATAGGTATATTCAGATTTTTGTAACGGTGTATTGTTCTTGTTTTAATTTTACTGAAATAAATGAATTCTTGTTTACGATTTTAAATTTAATTATCGTGTTATTGCACGTACTAATTGGGTGAGTAATTCTCTAAAATAAACTACAGTTTTAACTTTTAAATATGACATGCCATATTGCATTAAGGTTAAATTCAAATTATTTTATTTCTCTTTAACTTTTAAAATTATGTTTGAGACATCACAAATTAATTAGTCAGTCAGTTTATCAGAACCGCCATCTTGGAAGCTTGGAGTGGGCTAGAAACCAAACAGATGCTCTTTTCTAAATTGGCATTTTTTACATAATTTGTTTAAAATAAATTTTCTTTTTTTAAAACCTGTGATTCAATGTTATTGAGTTTCAACTATTTTATCATTTGAGTAATCATATTTTAATATGGTAGGTTTTAAATAATTGATCCTATCAAATATTTATTTTTGCAGGGTTGCTTAAAAGAATATAGGTAATATTTTAAAATGATTTTTTGTAAGATGATCCGTTAACTAGTAGATAGGTAATAGGCCCATGTGCTTAGTTCCTTTCCAAACATCCAGCTCATATTACAAGATATCCGCTGTCGGTAAGCTGGCGGCCATTATCGAAACTAATAGACCATATTCGGGGTTGCACTTCGTTGGCTTTACCATGTGACCTCCTATTACATATTGACAAAAAGTACCCAAAGTTCAATACGCAAGTGGTCAAATCTCCTAATTGGATATTGAGGATTAGATAATCTACAGTAAGTATAACGGCGTACGCCTATTTGACCTGATCTTGTTAAAGGTATAAACTTACTTTTTAATGTAATAAAGTAAAGAGCCCTTGCTATCCCGAAATACTGCCATAAGTAGTAAAACTTGCTATTATGAAATCATACTCATAACATAATGTAATAATTTACGTTTTCCAATGCCACACAAAATGCTCAAAAAAAGCACCTTTCGATGATAAGAGAGACTATGGAAGATGTGAATTACAACGCAAAACGGCAAACGATTATATTATCTTAACGATTTATTATTAAGTAGAGCAAAAAGATTCCGTTTTATAAAATTATTGTAAACACGCACGCATGAAATTTGTAACTTAAGCTTATTTTGAAAGGCTATACCGAAGAAAAAAATAAAAATGAACCAACATGTTAAAGGGTATTAAACTTAACATATTTCAGTAAAGAGATCATAGTTATTATTTATTATCGATTTTTCGAACAGCCCGAATTATAATTTTTGTCATTTAAAACTTTTGCTATGTGCTCATAGTGGCTGAAACTACTATAAAGTAAAAAACATACTTATGTTGTATTAAAGTGAAGTAGTTCAAAACTAAAATTAGAAGGTAAACTTTGTCGTTTTTGTGGATTTTATGGACCGATATAGCTCTTAAGCTACCATCTTAAGTAGTTACCATCAGCTCCCAAAATATCTAAAATTCAAGTCAATCGATTCAGAAGTTTCACATAACCTGAAATAAGGAACCAAATATCCTTCAGAAATATGCTTATAGCCTTTAAAATTATTTTCATAAATCTTCATGAAGATGGCGTGAGTTTTTAATATCATTGTTAGCTTAGTTAAATGTAGAGCAGTGTAGGCAGAAGGTAACACAAGGAGCACAGTAAAATGCCTTCAAACTGGTCCTATGTATATATTACCCCTAGACGTATGTCTAAATTATGTTTTATGTGTAATAATTATCTAATTAAATAAATATTAAAGTCATATAGAAAGTAGAAACGCTAAAGCTCTCGGGTAGAAAGCTCCAAATAAACTGTGTTATAAATATTGTTATTATGATAATTTTTAGCCTTTTATTTTTTTTAAATATTATTTTGATATACTTATATTGAGTTACTGTTGTTTTAAATTGCATTATTGTTTGATTTCAGGCCAGAAGCTGGCATTTGGGTTACAAGCCTAGAACTCCTAATAACTAGAATCTAGCGATTATACCTTTACTTATTAATGGGAGTTAGAAAGATGAAAAAGGCTGTATAAAGATATAATATTGTATTATTGATAAGTCTTGATGTACACAGAACTTTATCAGATTGAGTTTGAATAGGTCCTGGAATAAGAGGTCGCTAATAGAATTCTTAGAAGACGACAATGCCATGAAAGTGGAAAGTGCGCAGTTTTAAAAAAATTCTAATGAATATCGTATAAACCATCTATTTCTACTAATAATTCTACAGAATAGTTATATTGTAATTTAAAATTTAATATATTAAAATAAAATTTTACTAATATTCCAGATTTTCTATATTTGTGATTTTTTTATTTCTAAAAATAATTAACCTTAGGTTTAATTTAATTTTAAGGCTTTTAAGCTGCTCCACAATTGCTCTCAGAAAGATTACGTGGCACAAAGTATGTCTTACGATAACGTAGTCTACGTTAAAGCTTATTTTTAAAGGCTTATTTTTGTTAATTTAAACTTTTACGACAGCCGGACTAACAGTGACGAAAAAATACGATCTAATCTACCTATAGGTATTAGAAATATAAATGTAATGACTTTGGTATATTTTACATTTAAGATAATGTTGTTTATCTATGAAAAAATTACAGGATTATGTGTCTACAAAAATTTAATAATGGACAGACTTTCAATTGGTAAATATTGGAAAAATTATAGTGTTTAGGCTTTTGATTTTAATAGTATCTAAGTAATGCCTATCCCTTTCCATCACCATGTCAAACTATTTTTTAGAGAATGTTAGGAAACGGGTAAATGTTTATAGTTATTATAAAGCTGAAGAGTTTGTTTATTTGATTATTTGCTTTTGTGAACGCGCTAATATCAGGAACTACTGGTTCGAATTGAAAAATTATTTTGTAGTTGGGTAGTCCATTTCTCGAGGAGGGCTTTAGGCTATATAACATCGCGCTGTGACCAATAGGAGTCAAACATCACGCATAAGTTCGCGCGGTGAGCTAGTAAAACATAAAATTTCTGAATTTCAAATTTTAAATGGGTTTAATTGTAGAAATTGTTATATCTCATACTTAAAAACGAACGATCAAATTTTTTAGTTGAATAAGGTGGTAAACAATATTTTGGTAATTAGAATTTTGAACAACCTAAAAATTTTTTAAAGAAATGAACGCGTTGTTGTATGGCAAGTCGTGATTGCTCAAGGCGCTCTTGGTACATGTAAAACGTTTAGCTCGGGACTGATGTGAAAACCTCAGCTATTAATATCTAACACAGGTTAACTTACCTTCAGAAATCAGTCGCTCGCGGATCTCCCACGCGAATATAGTCGGGTTTTCTCTTTTGTACTGTTCAATCTTTGAAACAACCGCTGGTGTTGCAACTTTCGGCTTGCTCCCACCAATCAAACCCGGAGGCCGGAGTGTGCCTGTAAAAAGACCTCAATAAGTACTTCAATGAACTTCTTAACACTCTAAACATGCACAATATAATAATATATAATTAAAACTATTAAATAATTAAAGTTGTTGCACGAGTTTGGACATTGAGGAAATATAAGCTTTATTTTCAGATACACCTGAAGATTTTGCAGCAAAAAAAATCTAAATAGAATTAAACCTTTAATAAGAATACCAATAATAGCAGCACGGTACCGATTGATGCAATTTCATTGAGTGCTAAACGTGAGTAAACGCCGTCTACTGCCGCAATACCGTGCCCAGTCATAATTTAATTCACAGCTGCACCTACTATTGAAACTTAAATCGATGGCCTAAAGTTGATATTTCATATACGATTCATTTCATACGTTACCGCTGCAGCATTCAAAACGAAGATGGACGTGCTTTCCTTTAAAAAAATTGATAATCAAAGGCGCGGTACAGAATAATAATGAAAACTGCAAATTAGTATTAATTATAGAAACAATGACATCGGCTTAAACGAAGTGAACGCTGCGAGACAAGAATTTTTAACTTGTCTTGTATTTAGACAAATCTTTTTGCAAGCACTGTTAAGTTTGGCAACGAAAAAGAAACTGGAGAAGTTATTTAAATTTAAATACATGACAAATAAGATTTTTTTAAAACACAATTAGCCATCTTATACAATTAAATTATACCTACCGACCTAAATTGTCTCAATATTAATGCGTTATTTAAAAAAAAATAGTATGAATTAAGGTTGAGACAAAAAATATAGTGATGTTCAAGGAATATGGTTGTCACTACGCCTGCTACTAATTTTAAGTATATAACAGTAATGTAGTAAATATTCGATATATAATAAATTGCTTTAGCAGTAATGCCGCCTTTGCATGCCTTTTAATGTTTTTATATTTTAGTGTTATATATTTTTAATTATTCCTGTTAATATTGTATGTGCAATAAAGATTTTAACTATCTAAAGCAGGATTAATGTTATATTACCTGTTTTTCAGCCTTGGTTGTCAGGTAAATAAATCAAGATTATTTATAAATGACGCTAGAAATAATCTAACAGCTGTATTAATATTAAAATAATTATTAATTAAGTAAAAATAATTAAATATTATGTTGTATGTATATGAATACTTCAAGTTTTATTTTAATGATAAAAAGGCTAGTAAAATAAATAAGTACGACAACATAAACTTTTACTAATTTTGTGTAGTTAATAAATTTATTATTTGCGATATCTTCTTAAAAACCTAAACCGAGCAGGATTTTACAATTATTTTCTTAATTAGCACAGCACCCGCTTAAATGAATGTTATAATTGGAAATACAACATCACATCACCATCTTTAGCATCAGCATAAATTAGCCGATGCCTGAGCACTAGATAAAAAATGATTGAATTCTGTAATTCCTAAATCAGTTAGTAGATAATGGATGAGTGCGTGGCTGCGTGGTTCGAGACAATTACACAAAAAGGCATCGGAGGCAGCATTCCGGCAGTCGGCCGCGCGAAACGTTTTTACCCTTTGAACAACGGCCCTCCATACCGATCACGCTGAATAATTCATCACATTATTTATATTCTCATTTTTGTCAACGCCATTCACGATAAATTCATACGGGTCTTTATGTCTTGATAAAACTAAAGCTTAAGACCCAAAATGGTGTCGTACGCAAAAAGATGTCCAAGTTTACACGTATTCAGACTAACGCGCCTTTTTCGGAGCTATTATTTAGTCTCATATAGTCATAATGACTACAAAATTTTTTTTATGGAACAAATTCGTACAATATTTGAAATTGTTTATTTATTGTTATACCATACCTCATAAGGAGTAACGAGCCGTCAAAAAACCGTCATAATCGTAGTCTGTATATCTGTTTACATAAACTAGTATTAAAACTATAAACTTTTAAGTGAAATCAATCAACAGTTAAGTCAATTTCTACTTATATGGTATCCACAACGTAACCTAAATCTGTAGGTACTTCCCGGTGACGGTAATTGGTAAATTGACATAAACTAAAAAGCAAGTATACGTTAAGAACAAAATCTAATGGTTAACAAACGTTAATTTATGTCGAACAGTTGCAGATTAATTGCACTCAAATTAAATTTTACGGAACCCTAGGTTCGCGAGTCCAACTTGCACTTTTCTACTCTTTAGTATGGCAATCGCCCCATAAGTTTACGTCTGAGAAAATATAAAGAGAAAAATTGCGCATTCTGAGTGTACGTACCTCAATATGCATATAAAATTTCATAAATATCGCTCAAGCCGTTTCGGAGGAGTATGGTAACTAACACTGTGACACAAGACTCTTAAGTATATTAGATTAATCTACTTAAGACCTATAAAATGTCCGCAGTTCTTAAACATGTTATACACAAACACAATAAATAGCTATCCCACAGGGGTTCTGAGGAATACATTAGGTATAGTAGAGCGATTAAAAATCGGCTGTTATTAAAATAAAATTATAATGAGATATAAATTGAAATTCATTTAGCATTATTACTTTACCTATTCAGTGAAAATCTCGTCTTTCACTTATCCGAAGCTTATATTTAGCGAGTATGATTGAAACCTACGGGTATATAGGCTCAATGGACTCCTGCCAAGCAGCTTTCCTTTTGATTGATAGGTAAATTGCGGGAGGCCGGCACACTGATCATTTTGCAGTAATTAAATCGGCTAGGAACGTAATCGCATGACCGGGGCCAATTACTTGCCGTTGCCTAGGCGCAGGCGGATCGTGTAAGATACCTAAAATTGTTATTATTGCGTAAAACATGAGCGTGCTTCATGCGCTTAACCGTACTACGTTGCTGTACTTAATGCCAATTATATTTCTTTACCGATACCATTTAATACTTTGTGACAATCATATTTTATTTAACAGTAAATATAGTAATACAATAACTAGTGCATGACTATGCTCACTTCACAGATTCTCGTAATAATATTACTCTTATTTTTTACTTTACAAAAATCCTTCCCTATTGCTAAATAACACAGATTTGTTTACAGTGAATAGTGTCTTCATTCCAATTAAACTATATTTAGTCAGTGTAATTTATATTGGGGTAATAAAGAATCAATAACAGCCCATTAACACTTTTCACCTTTTCTATTATTCACTTAAACACAAAATGAATAATTAATCATCGAAAACCGAGGAGTCGAGGACGCGAGTGTTCAAACAGCACAATACGTACCGAAAACGTCAGTAAATTCCCAAACAACAGCCGTTAATGGGCGCTTAAAGTCATTACACGGTGCGTCTACAAAGGACAAGATGTTTTAGACGACTCAAAAAGGGCTTCGGTTGATTAAATTTGTATTAAAAAGCGACCTTTTATATTGGCTGGCGCTAACTGCAAGGGAAACGCTTCGTCATGCAACCAATAGATCAAAATCTTTAACGGCGAAGTGGTTTGGATAACACTGGTTCGTAAAACTTAATGTAAAGCGTGTGTTAACGACGCCTGATTTCGTGATTACTCGATTTTTTGTGAAAGAATTAACTAGACTAGCTTGCTTCTTCAGAAGCCATTAATAATTCGAAACTAGAGTCCGATCATTCTTTCCTATTAAGTTTTTGCATAGAAACCGAATCAGGCTCGAATAGCTTGAGTCAGTGAGCTACATCCATTTAGAGTGTGTTCTGCTATTATACAATTAATTACTTAACTGTACCGGTACAACGTGCTTCAGGATAATTAAAATCAATTACGATCTGATCTAAATACATTTATTTTGTAAACATGTTCTTATTTCTATTTTTTATTTATATTTTTTCTACGTATTTAAACTATTAGTGCACCAGTGCCAATTTCTAATAAATACCTACATAAAAATCGCACAGAGCTGCTATACTTTTGGAATATATATAATTAGTGGAATAATAAGTAGAATATAGGAAAGCCACCATCAGAATAAAAGCAGTATAAAATGCAGCTATACTCAGAAATATTTGACCACATTTTATTATTCATTTCTTAATATTATCAGTACCTACCTAATCACATTATGATTTCTACTTAAAAATAACCTGCCTTCTATGGTCATTAAATATTCAAATTAACTGACGGGAATTGGAGCGAATAAAAAAGCATAGTTTGTGAAGCAAGAATGTCAACCCTGGTAATTCAATTTTGATTATAGGACCAAAAGTCTAAATACGGCTTCATTACTGGCCGCGGCGATCCGCGGACAATCTTCTTGAGTAGGTATCATTAACCACGACGTTTTAGTATATCGAAATAAAATTACCGTTTTTGTATAAAATTACTGAATCAATTATATTGGCCTCTTCGAATAAACACGGGAAAGAGCTAGACAGTTCACTTGTAAGCGTCGACCTATATACGAGCAACTTAATCGTTTTATTGGTGTAGTTATTTGAAAAACAAATTATTTACTTGAAACTAGAGGTCCTCAAACTTTATTAACTTGTAAACCGTATCACATGAAGTTGCATAATTATCTGTTTAAAAACTTATAATCATGCAACTCAAGTATTAATGTCATTTACATTCCTCATCGTCCAAGAATTATACATCTTATAGGTATATTTGTATAAACCTCCTGAAAGTTGTCTTCAACCTTTGAGGATCGATATCGTAGAACATTTTGATAATAGTGACTTAAACAATCTAACAACTTAACTGTTTGTACGTTGGTAGATGGGTGTTTTGTTTTGATTGAAAGGTTATTTATGTGTACCCATTTCTGTGGTGCGGCGTCGTTTGGGCTAGATAATAACATTTGAGCTAAGGCTAGGTGGCTATGTTAAATACTTAAGTGGTTTTACATGACGGCCCTGGGCGGATCGCAGCCGGGCTTCCGTGGGAACCCGCCACGTGACGTTACGAAACCACCACGGGCTAAAATTGATTGACAATACGTACACCAGCCGTAATATTTATTATTCTACATTTTCAGTTTGCTCTAAGATATCCTTAATTGGAACTTTAATTTAATTGGCGAATTACTTAATAATTACGTGATTTAACAAAAACTAAAATCTGCTATACTGCATGAATTTCGTACCAACCCTTGACTGTATTTTTTGACTTCAACTTTTTTTATACATTGATACGTATGAACTCTACTAGACCTAATTGCATCGCTATACATACTTGATAAAGAGTTCAATGTTTGACAGGAAAATTTTCAAAGATTACCTTTTCCTGGCACATGTTGGAATGAGCCCTTTTTTTCAGGACAGGAAAAAGTTTTTAGGTAATTTAATCCATAGCGGCACATGGCTCGCCTGCAATTATGAAGGTTAGTAGGCAAGAGGGCAGACTTCGTGGAAATAACAATTCCAATAATTTCATAACTTGAAGTTTTATTAATCATCTTTTAAATATTCATTTTCTTATTAGCAAAGTTGTATCCACTGCCTGATCAATTTAACAAAAATTGAGAACATATTTTTTAAACAGATTGCTAATCATAAAATTACTAATATCATCACCTGTTCTGAATATATTTAAAAATTCATAGTTCAAAGGTTTAACGTTACTTTCCATAATTATTAAGACCGTCGTTCAAAGTGCGTATCATACTGTGAATAGTCAACGCACCGTTGCTTTTGAAATCGTCCTTTCACGATTCTTGAGCAAACACAAAGTAAGCATGTGTTCTAATTGTATAGCTCACAGATCAAATGAAACAGACAGCTATTACTATCCAGTCCAGTATGCAATGACAATTCATGCCTCGCTTGCTATGATATTACTTGCAGTGATTGTTCGACTTAATTGACGGCTAAAGTTTGTTCAGGTTAAGTTACGAGAATTGTTTATCATTTGTAGTACAAATCGTTAAACGTTTTTATACCTTTTCGCAATTTTTTCTGCATAACGTAGGTTTTCACATATCGTTTATATAAAAATATCGCGTAGTATAGGTTATGATAACATATAAATAGATTATATAACTTGAATTACGAAAGAGTTTGGATTACATTTGTGGATAAAATCTACCTAATGAAACAACGTCATTTCCAAAAACTTTTCCAAGCCGGTCATAGATTCAAAATCGAACAGCAAATTAAATTTAAAACACATTCATAATAAGATAAGTATGTAGATTGTAGGTATTATTCTTATGAGGAAAAATAAAAGGAAGATCTGCCCCGACAAAGATCTTAAATCTCATAATACCAGCGGCTGATGAAGTGTAAATTTTGTTTTATAAGAACAGTGATAATTATTCCCACATGAAAGATAGCAATCACTGAAAGTATCGATATTAATTACATCGAATAAACGATTATTATTAACACAAAACCATCGATGTTATAAGATACCTCTGATAAACAACTAGCATTGGTTTGAATATAAAAGTTGTGAAAGAATGGAATGGTTTTGTTCATTCTTGTTTGTTCTGACATTAATTTTACGATTAGTTTTATGATTTCATTATATTGGGTACAGCCAGCATAGGTTTTTATATAAACCTACCTCCGTTACATTCGATCGAAATTATATATTCAGGAAATCCAATGTCATCTTTATAAAGTTATTTCTCGATATTATTTTGAGCAAAACAGTAACAATCTATTATTATTTAGAAGTTTATTATGGACATATTGAAGCTATCGTAAAGGTAAGTATTAAAGTGTTGAAAAAAGCTATTCCTCTCTGTCTCTATTCCTTGATTTGGATGCTCACTGCTTATCGCTAGTGAGTTGGCTGGCGGCTGGTTGTTCGCATACCGGTGGCTTATAATTAACACGCTGCAAGTTTTATGAATCGATTATGATCTAAGCTTTCGTCAATAGCAGCTCCGCTAAAACTGAGATGCCTTATCGTTGATTAATAGCAATTGGGGTTTTTATTGCAACCATGTTATTAGACCAGAGTTTTAAATACAATCTTCAGTCGTTTTTTATAAATCAGCGACTTGAGCGGTTAAGAAGTAGTTTATACTAATATTGAAAAGCTTAAGTTTGTTTGTTTGGTTGAAAGCGGTTATTTTAGGTACTTCGATAGGTAGATATATAAGCTTCGAAAGCCGATTTATTGAAGAAGGCGGATGGTCAATTAAAAATCTCATAAAGAATAAGCATATGTAGTGGAATTATAAACAATATAATTATATAAAAATCTATAAGAATTGTTTTAATATAGGTAATTTAAGGCATTGAAAATAATCTGCCTAGAACTAACAAGTGTAACTATAACCTAGACATGCATCGCAACTCCATAATCGGAATGATAGATAGATGTTACAGCGAAATTCTCTAACAATGTATAAAAATCCTTATTAATTCATTAAGTAAAACTACCATATGTAGATGGTGGTTACATATTGATCATTCTATGCGGGCTGTGAAGTAATTATAGCAAATAACTTAGTTGCAGGCAATAACAGGCCGCGGGCAATTCTCTGCGATATCTGTATAAATCAATACTACGCTGAAGAGTTGCACCCGGCTAACTTTCATTAATAACATATACGCTAATTGTAGAGAAGGCGATACCTAGTAGGCAGGTCACTTTATCAATTATTATGTTTCTTAATACCTACCTTATAACTCTTGTTTAAGAGGTTTTTATTTAGTTTCTGATTATGTGAAACGGAAATATTTGGGTTATGTATGGGTGAGATTTTTTTTTTATTATTTTAGTCGCAAGAAAGAGCGCGTTCCCTATGAGGCTTTTGATCTATGGAAATCACATAGTTCATAGTTGACTGCTTCTAAAATCGCATTCATACATAAGTAGTACTCTAATAAATGAGTAATACTTTTGAAAGAGAACTTTTAAACCAACTTTAAGCTTCACGTCTGATCGCCTCCACTGGTGACAGGAGGGCTGGCTCATTCTTCGCCCAAAGAATGGGGATTGCGATTCAGAGGGGAAATGCAGTTAGCATTCTTGCCACCATTCCACGCGGACAAGACTTATACTGCAATGGTTATGTGAGTACATCTGTATACTCACCTAAGAATTGCAGTTAGTTTAGAATAGGTTTCATTTTGTGCTTTATTACTTTAGTTGTTGTAGTTAAATGTCTTGTGACATATTTTTATAGTTAAAAAAAAAGAAATAACAAGTATGGGATGAGAACTGGTGATTATATATTATCAAAAATTATTAACGAACTACCTTTGTTGCAGGATAAATACTTATACAGTATAAAAAATATTTGTCAAGTAAAAAAAAAACTACTTAACACATCCAACTCACTCCATGTATTGAAATATATGAAATAATAAATTAAAAAATCCTTACATAGTTTTTTTTGGTGAAAATTCTGTAGTACGAAGCCTATAGTCTCACATAAACCGTATGTTATATATATGGTACTTAAATAAATAAATAAGAAAATCCATTCTGTACTATTTCTTGAAATTATAATACTCATTTTCAGTAAAACTAGCAACTAGCTAGTAGTGTGAACATTTTTGTCATATAGATATTACATCATACGAAACCTAGCTTTTAAATAGTTTATAAATGTTTCGAAATTTATTTATCAAATCAATAATAATTTCGCTTTTTTTGAATATGAAAAAAAATGATTGATGATAATGTTCCTGTAAAAATAATTAGATATAATAAAGAAAATTTAAAACTAACAGTAGAGTCTTTACTAACACTAGGTTAAGAAAAATAAATTTGTATATAAACTTAAGGTTTATGGGAGTTAATAAAGGCTGTTTTATTTATTAATGTAGTTTGAATATAAAAATATAGACAAGGATGAGATTAAATACTTATACTTATTTTATAATAGCCTTATATGGACAATAATAATCTGTTTTTTTATTTTCAGTAAAACTCCATTCATATATGCTCAGAAAAAATTAATGAATTCGACCTTTACATATATTGTGCTATATAAAAAGAATTTTTTAGCATATTTGTCGGTTATCGATGACCCGTATTGTTCCATCCTATCTAAAGCTATAAATTGGTGTCAAATTTTAAACAAGTGAAGTGAACGAGCGTACATTTTCCTATCACTTTTGTTGAGGTATTTTACAGCCAGATATTAGCTTCCTTAGTAGGATGTGGTTTGGTATACATATACATGCTGGTTGCAGCCATTTCAATTTAATTTCGATCGTACGATAGTGTATGTAATATGTTTTTAATTGTTTCAGTGTATTTTTATGCATATTTTAAATATTAGTATTCTGCACTACTGCTCTATAAGTATATATAAGTGAGAGATGTCATACTTCACCGTCCATGCAATATTCGTAAATAGGATTACAAAGTTTTTCCTTCAAGTATAGTAATTTTTCCATAGTCTTCATACAAACGATCACTATTTACTTTTACCACTTATCAAATGTATGTCTTCTATAACCTCTACAGTTATTATTAGAAATTAGTCGACTCGTCCTGGCTTCCCATCCCACGAAGATATCAATATAATATGTGAAAAGCTATTAAATATATTATTGTAAGTTTTTGTCGAAAAGTAATGCACACTAAATATAACTGTTAAAGTGTATATAGATTATATAGATAGAAGAATTATATAATTGTGGTATATGAGTTATAAAAGGATTTTTTTTGTATGCGGTATGAATATTATATTAATTTTCCTATTAAAAGTGTTTGTGATTCTTTGAGGTAAAATAAATTTCGTGGGTGTCAGAATAGCGGTTATTTATGTGAATGGATAAATAAACAATACCTATCGAGTATTCTTAACCATAATAATATGGCTATTTGACTTCTACCTCTTCACTTCTACTTCACCAAAAGCTAAATTCTGAATGCAAATACTTGAAAATATCAAAATCACTATACGTTACCATATATTTATTAAGGATATATCTCAACTTGTTAGGATCCTATCATCAGAACTAAGTTTTTATAAAAAAAGGAGAAATCCAATATGAAATACAAAAAGAAATTTACCAATATAGTTTTTTATTAACGGAGTTCTGAAGTTACAAATATAAAAAAATTCAAACGAATTAATGACCTCTTTTTTAAAAGTCGGTTGATGATCCAATATAATATTATGTGAATATGTTTCACTACTTATTTAAGAATCAATTTAATAGCGAACTTTGATGTTATTTAAATAAAAATTAACTAAAAAAGTTTCTTATTAATTTTACGTCGGAACACTCTGATTACTAAAAGAAAAATGTCACTTTAGAATAAGGACCAGGATATTAATGGTAATTTCCATAATTTTAAAAATGACCTTGTAATTTATGAGGCAAGGCGAGGATTGCAAAGGCAAAGAGGTCAAATCCATGAAGGCCGGATTAGCAACAAACGAAGAAAAAAGAGGCTGGAAAGAAGTCGTGATCCTCAAGACGTGACCTAAATTCCCCTTACATCGGCAATTTAATGTCATCGTGAAAACAATTTAATTTAAATTCACATTTTGCTTTTGGTTTCATCTTTTGATTAGCTTTCTATTTATAAGCTATTCTATACATTTCAATGAGAATTACGAAAGAATTACGAAAATGTTTTATTAAATCGTTATTATGTAATCCTAAAAATAGATAATGAAGTTTTTTTAAGAATAATAAATAAATTGAACAAAAAACCTTTTTAAGGAAGCTTTTATTTAAATGCCCTAAAAAGAGGGAAATAAATCTTTATTTACAAATTTGAACTGTCTACTTATAGTCTATATACACAATTCATAAAATCAGAGCACATACAAGCTTTTATGATTAGGGCATTTAAATGAAAGCTTTCTTAAAAAGGTTATCGCATTTATTACTTTTTAGTCATCACTAGCTAGGTTTCTGAGTCTGTTCGTCTCATTCAAAGCATCATTGGCAAGGTCGTTTTTCGGTTAATTTGGAACCATCTAGCTCTGTCTCTCCTTTAACTTCCTCTCGACAAGCCATTTCATTTGAAACCCATATTCAACCATAACCATATTCTGCTTCATAATCGGGTCGCGAGAACATACTTACATTGCAAGTTAAAAAAAGCTTTTAGAAAATATTTATGTGGCAACACTGTATCGGCATTTTTCTTCAATAATATTGTAGCTTTCTATTCCTGGTTCCTGATTCCTGAGTAGTGTTACATACATGTATGTTAACACTACTCAGGAATAGTGAAGCTTATTATCAGTGAAAGAATTTTCAACATCGGTTCAGTAGGAACGAAATAGCGATGACTTATTGATTTATAAGTATAGCAACATTGCATAACCTATATAACTTTAGCATAATGTAGCTTTCTATCGGCGAAAGAATTATGGTAGGTATTTAATGCAAATAAGAGCACATGTATTGAGTTTGCTTTACCATATGTTAAAAAAAGCAATGCAAGCTTGTTTTAAAAAATAAAAAATGAGATATTGCTGACTGCAACAACCTTTTTGGGAATAATGTTTGACGCAAAGCTCCAGTGGAACTTCTATTTAGCTTCTCTGGCGGGAAGACTCGCTCAACAAAGTTCTGCAGCCTACGCGGTTTGCAAAATAAGATAAATTATAGATATCGATACTGCTAAATTTGTTTATTTGCTTTTCAAATAAGAGCAATCCAATCCATTTACGTTCTAAGGGCCAGAGATTTCCTTCGAGATGTTTTCAATGAAACAGGTATTCTTACGGTACCGTCACAATATATTTATCTTTAATGTAATACTCGTCTTGTGTGCGGAGATTAGGTTTTCCATGTGGTTACCTAAAACTAACGTATCATGTATTAATTAATTATTACCTTTCTCTGGAGCTGAAGGTAATGTTTAAAAGTAAGACAGCAGTATCGGTGATTATCGCGGCATGACATAGTGTTAACACTTAATATTGGTGATTAATTACTCCATGCCCCATGCGCTACTAATTTGCCATTTCAACGTTTGATTAATAAACATACTAAGATTAAGGTCTCCCAATTGAAATACGAATTTACATAAGTTGTAATTAAAGCATAATCATTGAAAATTAAATAAATATGTATAATAGGTAGTTCACATGTATGCGTCTTGATATAGATGTAAAGAATATTCAACGCTATAAAAAAAAATATATAGCGACCAGCGTGAAACTATCAGGTCTCTTGCCATCATCACGAATGAAGATTAGGTTAGGTAGCCAGATACCATCCCTACATAACCTACTAAAGTACATGCTTTGGATGGTATCTCTAGAGCAGATTTCTGCCGGGTAAGCAAAAAAAGGTTAGACATGTTAGCCTTATGTAAGGCTTCCATATTGGCTGATACAGGGGATATGGAACGAACTCGAACGAACGGTCGAACCGAACGAACCGAACCAAACCGAACCAACCGCTACGAATTTTGTTAGTGCCGCGTCTTTAAATGAATTTCTAATTTCATATTCGGTTGGATTTCGGTCGAACTAAAGGGCAGTAGTTTCCCTCGGTACAATGTACATGTATTGGTATTGTACTCTATGTACAATTAAGATAATTAAGTGTCATAGTTTAATTCTATGTTAATAAATAATAGGTGTGTGTTTAAGTGTAGCTTTTTAAAAACTGAACCTGACAGCTCCGTATAACATAACGAGCCGAACTCAGCCAAACAAACGAATTAACCTAACGAAACCAAACGAACCCACTGAACCGAACCGAACCGCAATAAAACTGAACGAAAAGCACCGAAAGATCAACTAACCAAACCAAACCGAATCTAACGAAACGAACCGAACTAAATCAAACCGAAGAGTTAAACCAAACCGAACAAACGAACAGAACGAAAGAACCGAATGAAAGAAATAACCAAACGGATGTACTAATCGAATCCACCATTTATTCATTAATAATTTTTTTGCG
The DNA here is from genome assembly GCA_027564055.1 of Neptis clinioides. Lineage (NCBI taxonomy): Eukaryota > Metazoa > Arthropoda > Insecta > Lepidoptera > Nymphalidae > Neptis > Neptis clinioides. Next base: position 2,289,596 of record JAOPUB010000005.1, read on the forward strand.
GCTTCATCGCCTTTGCTCCTCAAGTTTCTTTTTTTCCTTACTTTGTTTTCAAAATTGGATCAATAGGGCCAAAATGGTTATATGTATTTATAAAAATATATAAGCTTTACTATATCATCTACCTCGCTCAGAAATAGTATAGCTTTCTATCAGTGTAAGTATTTTATTAATCGGTGCTTTAATGGCGATGACTTATTGATTTTAAAAAATTGGCAACATTGTATTATCTATACAACGCGGTAATAGTGTAGCTTTATATCATTGAAAGAAATTTAAAATTTAAACGGCTATATTTTAATTATTACTTAATATATCAACTCTAAATCGTGATGAAACATAGCCTATGTCCTTTTTCGAGCTCTAATCTATCTCTGTACCGAATTTCATCAAAATCCGTTCAGCGGGTTAAACGTGATTGAGTAACTGACAGACGGACAGAGTTACTTTCAAATTTATAATATTAGTATAGATATAAGTATAGATTTTGTTTCTTAGGGCTAGGTGTTCTCATTTATTATAAGATTCCACAGAATATATTAGACTAGTCGACGCGCC
>JAOPUB010000005.1:2329619-2339640 GCA_027564055.1 Neptis clinioides
ATTTGCATAAAAAACACATATACGGAGAACCACGTGTTTATATAGTATGGTCAGCAAAAAAACAAACAAAAATTTCTATGAGCGATATCGCTGACAGAATGCACGAGAGTAGGCTGCGATAGTACGGTCATGTTAAAAGGAGGCCGCCCGACTATGTCGGTAATTTGGCATTACAGCTTTCCCTCCCCGGTAGAAGACACAGACTAGACCCAAAATAAGGTGGAAAGATGTAGTGTTAAAAGACATGCGTGATTGCCAAGTTGCAAGTAATTATGTCGAGGACGAGTACGATAAGGAAAAGAAGAGAAGAAGCACACAATATTGCCAAAAGTTGCTTGTATAAAAGAATGCATGCAAGACGACATTATCGCGATTAGTCTTCCAGAAAACCTCATTGAAAAAAAACATAAGTTGACAAAAATTATATATATCAATACATATAAATAAACTTGAAGTGTCTGTTTTTATTATTTAAATAACTGCTTTTTACTAAGTATGGGTATGTATACACGATACATATGTCTGTCTGTATGTTTGTAACGCCTAATCTCTGAAACGGCTGAACCGATTTGAACGGGACCTTTACCTGTAGATAATGTTATAGGCAGCAACTTTTATTTTTAAAAAATGAAGGAAAAAAATCTTTGCTCATAAGAATCTCACAGGCGCTTCATAGTAAAGCGTGGTTGATTGCCGCCAGGACGGGTCGGCTAGTAGATATAAGTATAAATTTTTGTACAAATTTCGATTTTGTGTACTAATATTTTACAAAACCGTTCACACTGAATAATATACAAAATAAATACATATGGATAAAGGACTTTATTCCTAAAATTATTTTTCTTTTTATAAAAAGGGAATGAAATTTTTCAATTTGGGCATTAGTACACTAACAAAACGTCGTTTTAGGTATAAAAACGCACAAGTCTTTTCAAACTTCGATTCATTTTATGTAAGTATCAGAATCTGAATCTTGGGTTTGGGTTTAAAAAGCTCTATTTCTTATAAAAAGAACAATGTTCAATTAACATATGAGATTAATTATAACAAAACATATAATGTTTCTTAATATACAAGTAGTGGCGTAAGCAAATCTACTCTAATAAGCTTGTTGGATGTTTTTTAAGTTTGGTTTAAAAAATTCTTAAAGATTTACTGTTAACAATTTCTATAGGTAAACTATTGAATAGCAGTGCTCCCTCAAATTCTATGGTTTTAAATATATATATAAAGTTTGTATGTTTGTTCCTCTATAACTGGAAAACGGATTTCAATGAAATTTGGCACACATATACTTTATATCTTGTATTAGAGGGTAAAGTCCAAATATTTTATTTATGTATTGCAAAGTTCACACATAGACAACACAAGTTGGGTTCTATACCTCCATACAAGTCGCCAGTCTTCTTTCTGTTATCAAGACGCATCGATGGTGGCTTACGAATTTTATAGTTTAAAAGATTCTTTATAATTCGACAGGATTTAGTAAAAAAATTTGTCAAGCTGTCGTCTTGACCTTGCACCGAGTTGAAATTTTCTAGTTTCTTTTCTTTCTACGCAAGAAACGTTCTTTCATGTAACGAAGATAACAGAAGCTCGAGGATTCATATATTCGTATAAAGTAATAAAAAATTAAAAAAAATATTAAAAAGAACTATTTACTGGCACGCACAGTAAGGAAATTCTAATTTGAGGATTTAGCTTCGTTGGAAGGCTTAAATCTTAAACTAAAATCTCTTATATTTCGTCCAAATTTAAACATTGTGATAATAAAGAATGTTGCTAACTCGACCGATTTCTTCTCGTAAACAATCACTCGTGTTATTCAATTTAAAAACAGTGTTTTAAATGTATTCAATTTAAAAACATTTTTTTAAAGTGTGCTTTATATAAAACTTGCAAGTAAATTCCAAACAAATATTGGATCGTAAACCTTGATACAAATGTATATAATAATGTTACTTGCAGAATAACAATCTGTAACAAACCTCCATAATGGTAAGGTCATCAGGTCCACTGCAAATTTGATCAACGGCCATCAACACAACTACGACTATAGGCAACACTCCCAAAGTCCACCCGACCGCGTCTGCCCACATTGGGTACACATACTGCCCATACGATGCTGGTTTATATTCAATCCAGTTGAAAACTAAAATAAACTGAAAAACGGTAAATTACTGTTATTACTTGCAATAATTCTTATTAACACTTTTATTTCTAAATGTTAAGCGCAATTGGACCGATGCAGCAGGTGAGTGTTAATGTTCAATGCTCGAGTTTTATACTTTTGATCAATGGTTGATAATACAGGCATATTTTTCAAATTTTTGTCTATCTGTCTGTTCCGGCTAATCTCTAAAACGGCTGGACCTTGAATTTCACTGGCAGCTAGCTTATGTTATTAAGAGTAACTTAGGCTACTTTAATTTTAAAAAAAGTTTATCTAAAACATAATACACCTCGGCGAAGCGTGGGTGGGTCGGCTAGTTGATTCAGTATAATTACTTACCACTAGGGCCGCGGGCGTGATCACTCGCCACATCGCACTCCAGAAGACTACCCACAGTTTTGATTGTCTCCCAATCATTCTCTGAATATCTTGACAGAATTTTTCAGCGCCATATATCCATGCAATCAAAATGCACTCACCAATAGCAATAATTAGCACAGACCAATTTGCTGCGTACTTGTCCATAAGTTGCAACCAATACATCCCACTCTACACCATGAAAATTATATAATTCATTACGTAACTATTATATTATAACAAAAAAACACTGAGCTTCTATAGAGTATTTAAGCTGTCAATTCTGTTTACTAAACCAAACAATCGATTTTTAACTAAATAAAAGAACGATAACAATTAGATGAACCAGTGTTTATCACATTGTCTCCTCAATGCATTTTCAAGAATTCAGTAAGAACATGGTAGAAACTCACGTTAGTTGTAAATATGAGTCCACCTAAATACCCAAATACAGCCACTGTTAAAACAACCCATACTTTATTTTGGCGAAAATTCGGGAATCTGTCCAATATTGCTGTAGTCACTGTCTCCATCAATGCAAACTAAAACCAATATAAATATAATTTTCACATTCAATGGGAATTATGTATTTTTTTATCAATAGATTTAATAATTTTATAACCGACTTCAAAAAAGGGGCTATCAATTCGTTTGTATTTTTTTTCATGAACGTGATGATGAAGTTCATTTATGAACTGGATTGAACTTTTTCTATCTCTTTGAATATGGTTTTAGTTTGGTTCCTTTTGTTTCAAAACTCATTTCTGATAATGGGATCCTGGAGAAATTGGGAGAACTCTTCTAAAACTATATGCAAAATTATAGTGATTTCGATATTTTCAGAAGAGTTTTAAGCGTTTACATTCAGAATTTATAATTTGGGGAAGTGGATGTGAACTGTAAAACCAGATATCAATTTTATGGTAACGAAAGTTAAGCGCCAGTTGCGATGAAAATTTCAATAAATAATAGGTACTTGTCACGAAAATGATAGCGATAGATACTCAAACCTTCCGGCTTCACTTGCCATTAAGTATATATATATAAGGACACCGGAAGCTAGGTACTGGAAAAATTAAAATAGTTTCTAAATTCTAATTTGTGTCAAGAAAATTGAAATTAAAAATATATTTTGGAATCGTTAGTCAAAAATATTTAACTACAGAATACAAAAAGATTTAAAATTTGAATTACTTAGCACAAATTTGAATTTAGATTCTATTTTGCATTTACAATCCATAGATTTTAGATTCAGATTTATAATTAGTTTCGGCCTTATCTATATAAGGCAAACTGTATCTGTTATCTAGTATAAGGCAAACTGTAAACTTTTTGATCCTTTTATAATAACAAATTAATAAAATATTTTTAAAAATAAATTTAATCGACTTCCAACTCTAGAAAAACCCCAAAAAGTAAAAAATAAACACATTAAAATAATTAAGAAGTCGGTGCTAGCAATAGATGTACTTGCTTTTTAGTGATTATGATAAATATGGTTTACATTAAACCATATTTACCATTAGGGATCACTTGTTGTGTACGTTAATTCTCTCCTAATTTCCATCCTTAATTCGGATCAAAATCTGTGCAGCCTTTGGGGAGCTAAGATGTCACAGACAGAATCCACAGGTAAGTATTTTTTGAAATTTTCATCGTAATAATCACTTAACTATCTTTACTATAATTTGGCTATCTGTGGTCTTCCTGGTCACGTCTACTTCAACAAATGATAAATTCTGAATGCAAATGCCTAATGCTAACCATATCCTGTCAAATGCATAAGAAAATTTCAATTGGGTCTAATTGACGAAGTTCTGAAGTAACAAACATAAAAAATATATATACAGACGAATTGATAACCTCTATTTTTTGGAAGTTGGTTGAAAACAATTAAAAAAATAGTCTTATTTTTAATTGTATTATATACGTTTAGAAGATATTATATATATTGGTAAGGGTTGTAAGTTTTGGTTTAGACATGGGTTATGTTTTCATTTAATCGGATTTCACGAAAAAGGTATTTTCAGTTACTTGTGAGCAAAGCGGAGCTAGTCAATTAGTGTGATTTACAAGAGAAAAAGTAACGTTCTTAAAACGTACCTGTGAATCAAGTCCCAGAGTTAACAGCATCACAAAGAAGAGTATAGACCAAAGAGGCGAAACTGGTAGCCGCGTGACTACTTCAGGATAAACAATGAATGCGAGTCCAGCTCCTTGATCGACGACTCTATCCACGCCAACGTGCAATTCATGTGCTAAGAATCCGATCACAGAAAATATAACTAAACCCGCAAAAAAAGATGTCGCTATATTTGATACTGCGACTATTAATGAATCTCTGAAAAAAAATATATAAGAAATTTCACAAGACTAATATTACAATCAAGTAAATTGCAGGTAATTGAAAAGTAAGAATTGCAGAAAGGTAGATTAAGTATTTTGCTTTTTTACTATTGTTCTAAGATGTTGTGGGACATATTTTTTGAAATAGTAAAAATTTATAACTTTGTTATCCGAAAAGGTAATAAATTATATGAATAAGCTCATGTATATTCAAAAGTTTTTTTTTTAATTTGTTCAATCATACTTACATGTAGCAATTATTAGAGAATTTATTATATGAAGAAAGTGTAATGAGACCTCCCCATGCAGGGCTTAGAGCAAAAAATATCTGCACGGCTGCATCACCCCATACCTTGAAATAGTAAATATGAATTAATTGAAAGTAACGATAGCCATTAATAAATTACAATGTTCAATAATTGCATTTCAAATTTACTTTTGTATTATTACCATAGTATGACTTAAAACTTTTTACGTTTCTATTAGTAGGAAAAAAATGTATAATATGGTTCTTACTTGAGCATTAGCAAGTTGGCTAAAATCCGGCGTTAGATAAAATAGGATTCCTGTAGATGCTCCTGGCAAACTCACTCCACGAATGAACAAGATGACCAATACCACATAAGGAAATAACGCCGTGAAATATACCACCTACAATAACAATATTTATTAAGTTATTTTTTCATTAATTTTGTCCATCGTAATAATAACTTAATATTAAAAATATTTAATATGCAAACCTTTCCGGAGGATTGTACACCTTTGCATAGACAGAGAAATACAATGAGCCAGGCTGCAAATAAACATGCAGCCATTCCCCAACGAATTTGGCCTGTTTCTTCTATTCCAGAAGATAGACCGAGTACTTGATTACTGTAAAAAATTTACCGTTATTTTATAAGCTATAATTGTTATTAATTAAAAGTGGCATCTACTTCTGGTTATATCTATATCAATATTATGTATTTTAATTTTTATTGCCAGATAATGTTTTATAATAAAATAATTGTATAATATTGCAGATGTTATAGTAATTGGATTTATTATTAGTTGAATATAATAATGTGCTAAGTGGGTATATCTATTATCTTACGTAAAATATTCCTCAGCGGGAGGTTTACGTAGAGCGACGTCGGCCAGAGCGCCTATACCATGTAGAGTCGCGTAGCTTTGGTTTAGACACTGACGAAGGTAATATGTACCATTGCTGGCTTGGCACCTATCAGCCTCTTCATAAGAGTAACAATCTACAATAAATTCGATTTTCACATTGTAACGACATTGACAGCATTCATTATTTAATTAACCAATAAAATATGGAACAAAAATTGTCGTGTTCAATAATAATCACCCTTATCTCTACTTACATTTAGTACTCCAATCAGCGTCACAGTTTTGCCATGGAAGTTGATAAAAAATGCTCGCGAAAGAGACAACCATGTAATATATTGTCCATGCAATAATTAGATTATAGTACAACATGACTATAGTGGATACTATGACCATGCCGTAACCCAATCCACGAAACAGTGGACAGAATCTGTTGTAAACGGCTACAGGACCCAGTGCAGCATACTGGCCAAAAGAGAGTTCCATGAACATAAGTGGAAGTCCCGCAATCACAAGCATCACCGTAAAAGGAATCAAAAATGCACCTGAAAATCAGGAAATAGTGGCTTAACATTTACTTTATTTTATGTACTAGTCGACCCGCCCCAGCTTCGAACGGGTGCAATGTCCCATGTATAATACGTACATTTATGAAAGAACATTTAATTCTTATATCGTTGCTAAATAAAAATATTTAGACAGTTATAACAGTAAACGTATTTTATCTGTATCCCGCGGTAACTCCAAATATTTCCCGGGAAAAAAAGTTTTGTCCATGCGTTAATTCAATTTTATCATGTGCTATCTGTGTGACAAATTTTATTGATCGCTTTTATAATATTAGTAAGATTATTTTAATTTTACCAACTATTATAACATTAACAGTTTACTCCATTGCCAATAAAAGTTTTTTAACAGTAATATGATATCGCTTCTATTTTGAGTTAAATAAATATTCAGTACTTGTTGACTTGCTCCGAACTCGCACGAATACTATATTACATTACGTATAATAAGATTTAACGAAAACATGTCATTTTCAAATATTGATGCTAATTAAACATATTCAGGCGCTAACAACAAAAAACATATTATATTATTTTCCCACACACGCACACACAATCTAGTTTATAAACTGTGTGAAATCTGTTGCCATTTTTGTGTGATTGCGTAACAAAAATTTAAACATACACCTTCCTAATATTATGAATAATATAAGTTTTATAAATAATATTAGTAGTAATGTAATGAATTCCATGCCGTGAGAGTTCCATATTATGTGTTCTTTATTGAAAGGGCACAACTTCTATTTCACTTTTTTTATTAACCTTATTTAATAATATTTAGCATTGTTTAGACTGAGCTACGATAATAAGAGCGAAGACAACGTAGACAAAGTCCAGACAACTAGTATAACATAGAAATGTAAATTTTTATTTTTTAAGATATTTTTAATAAATTTGATAATACAAGCAATTTAGACAGAGTAAAGAGCGGATTAGCGGTCAAACTCATTAGCGTTAGCACGGCAGAAGCGCTCATTATTTCTATAGTGCCACCTGTGCGCTACTTCAACGACCATACAATAAAGTGTCAGAAGAGCTAAACCGTGACACAAACAAGATTTATCTCGAAAGCCATTTGCTATAAAAGAATGCTCATTTTTATTTTCTTTTTTTGTTTAATAACGACGTTTAAGATTTAAATCAAGCACCAATTTTGTAGATGTTTATTTCGTAACGTGGTTATTCTATGTAAAATAACTATAAAGAATCCTCTAATTGAAGAAGCTGACAAATTTTAAATTTTGATGTAACTTTGAGATTCTCTTGTTCCATTAACATAATTTTCTCAAATTTCTTTTTTACAAAACGGCTAAACGCATCAAAACATCGTCATTTTTAAGCATTTTTATTTTGATTTAATTTGAATTAATTTTCTAAAGAAGGACCCTCAAAGTTACATCACAATCTAAAATGAGTCAGCGTCAATCTATTTAATTTTCAGACCATATTATATGCGTTAATAATAATATTATGTTTTCAAGAATAAATACATTTTCAGCGCTTATTGTAGCAATTTATTACATAATTTGTAACAACCCCAAAATAGAATATATTGTGCCAAAAATTATATAAAAAAACTAAAGACACATTTACATACCTCCTCCATTATTATAACAGAGATATGGAAACCGCCACACATTGCCTAATCCGACGCTATATCCAAGAAGCGATAAGAGAAAGTCGAATCGCCCCGTCCAATTTCCCCGTTCAGGTTCCGTCTCCTCTATCATCGGTTCCAATCTCATTTCTTCCTTGCACTGTTACAACATTTACTCGTTTCAGTTATTTGAAAGTAAAAATCTGTTCCATAAAATACCTCACTCACTGCTCCAAAATAAAGCATATTTTATTTATAATCAAATAAAATTTATTAACATTTACTTATACACTCACATCTGAATATTTGATATCCATCGCGGGTATATTTTTTGTCACCGCAGGAATTGGTATTTTAGATTCCTTTTCAGGCTTCATATTACTAACAAAAAGGGAACTATTTAAAAGAAAAATATAACTTCTTAATATTATCGGGAATCACATAAGTGCCGACAACTTAGGAACCTGAACTGAACTTCCATATAACGCGATGGATCACTCGGCCGTCTACGATGATATTAACATTATAAAATTCAATTTTTTACACCACAAAATACATCAACTTCATTTACATACTACGGTGGAAAATAAATAATCCTGTCGCCAAATTAAAAGTACATTAAATCGAAAAACATGAAACGCAGGAACGCGCAGATGTCAAGTTTCGCATCGACCGAACTCTGAATGAACATCTAGGTCAATATCAAACCTCCGCCTCACCGCGCTCCCTTCACCCCTGCGGGACGCTCTCCCAGACGAAAATCATATGGAAATATCCTGTGCTTGCATCACAAGGTCTTATAAAAACAATTAATCATGTTAGAAGGACCAAATCATTCATTTTATTCACGTTCTAACGTTTTTCTAATAAATAAAATAACCCTATTGCTCTTTAAATATTTCTTAATAAATAATCTACAATATTGTAATTAATCTACATTAATTAGGATTTCTATATCAATATAGTTTTATAATAGTTTTATAATATGATAAGGTACTAATACATTACACCATTCATGAAAAATGTAACCTGCATACAATGATATGATCAATATATTATTTTCATGAATGCAGGTCGGACAGCTGTGCGAGCAGCTGGGCGCGAGCTTGGGCGGGCGGCTACGACACGGAAGGTCGCTGAAAGTAGAACGCCGGTGTATTGATTACAGTGCCATGCGCACCTTCTTGCCCTGATGTCCACACTCATTTATGTGCAGCCTAGGTCATACACCGTACATACGCCGATATAATATTTCTTTTCAATTATAAAATCGGTTCGCTTCGCTTCGGTACACAACTTTTAGGTACTACAAAATATATTTATTGAGTTGGTAAAAGTAACAAAACAACCGGTCACAACATTATTATCTATATCCACAAAATCCAACAAAACATCTATATCCAACAAAATCCTTAACCTCTTTACGGGGTTAACCCTTAACCCGTTACTAAAGGTAACAAAAACAATAACACAATATTTTAAACTATCTTTTAATTTTGGAAAATTAATTAATATTTCTTTTGAGGTTTTCTAAAAAATTCGTCACTTGATTTTCAGCCATTTATATCAAACACGTACATCCTTTTCCATGTGTAAGTAAGGATACTTACTATTAATTTAATTACAATATATATGTCGGAGAATAAATCATAATGAAGTAGTTACAATGAAGATACCACGTGGTTACGTAAACCCAACGTTAGAATAAACAGAGAACCTGGACAGTAAAGGTTGAGTGTTGTAAAAGGCCTTCTAAACCTACACACTAAGTCCAACGCACTGCTGGGTTCCTGACAGAATATTAGGAGATCGTAACGTCTAGTTATATCCTGACCGTGTCACGCCCGTAGCTCTTGCTCTTTTTTTTTTAAT
>JAOPUB010000005.1:2339740-2350560 GCA_027564055.1 Neptis clinioides
ATATCTAATGTAAAGTCGGAATATACATTTAAATGCTGCATATTGTTAAACTAATTATTTGTTTATAAAATACACTAACTGACCCGCCCTCGCTTCGCTAAGGTGTATTCTTCTTCTCTTTTACCCCCATTAAAGATGATTTTCGAAGAAATATTTTCACGTGTTTCATGGCTTCCAGTGAAAAGAACCTTTATACTAAATTTCATTCTAAAAATTTAAAAAACGGTAAAGTTTCACATTGCCAAGTATGGCACTCCCGTTTTGTCTTCTATTTTCCTTGCTATTCTTTAAAGAAATAAAATAAAATAATCAATAATATTAGTGAGGTTAGTTCAATATAAACTAAGTTCAAGAGGTCATACATTTTAATGTATATTATTTATAGCTTAGGATCTCATAGTGGGCGTTCCAGTTATTATCTCGATATAGCTTTGAACTATGTATAGTAAAAATGAGTCACGCATAATGGAACCGGAAAAATGTAGAGCGCAATCTATTCATGATGTTTATGTTATATAATAGTTTTAGACTAACACCAATTAATGGCTTAATTTTTTTAATATAACTACTTGATATTTACAACAATTATATTCATACTAGTCATGCGTAAATAGTGTTTAAAAAACATTTAGTTCGTTTAGGCGTTTACGACTATAAACATATTTCATCGTTATCACACAGGAACTCTAAATTTTCCAGGATAAAAACTAGCCTTTATTTTAATTCATCTTATACAGTACAGTGTCTGTGTGCCAAATTTTATTATAATCTGTTCAGCTGATTTCACGTGATTGAGTGACAAACATCCAAACACACAAACTTTCTCAGTCGATCCGTCCCGACTTCGTTCGGGTACAATTTGCCACATATTACACATAGATTTATCAAAAAAACATTTAACTCTCAATATATTATTTCAAATTAAAAATATTTAGGCACGACTATAAACATATTTTGTAATCATCCCGCAGGAACTCGGAATTTTTCCGGAACAAAAAGTAGCAGTATATGTTAATAAACATCCAAACTTCTAAACATTTCAGATTGATTCTATACCAGTTTAAACAAAACCTTATAAATTTATACATCGAAATCTTCTTCATGAACCTCGCTAGTAATTGCTGAAAACCAAATGAAAAATCGCTTGATAGTTTTTGAGATTTTCGTTTATAAATATACAGAAGCGGCGTAGCACTTTGTTAAATATAATTATAAAATTCACGGAAATGTTTATTTTCTTTTTTACTTTTCTGAAATCAGTAAGATCAGTCGTATTTTTGTTTCGGTATATATGTAATGTATTAATGCGGAACAGTTTCAGTAATCTTGACTTTGTTTCGCAACAGATGAATATTTTTGGCACGTCTTGAAAGTGTAGCACTTACGTTTGTGCTCTGAATTAAATTTCTTTCAGTCGTCCTACTGCACGTATTTATAAATATTCAAACTAGTCAACGTTTTCTCTTCGGTAAGGTTTCCTCTTATCAATGAAACATTTTTATTTTATATATTTAAAGATGAAATTTTGTAAACTATGAATTGTTTTTGATTTATTTTCATAAATCAAAGTTGTAAATTTTGTGTCAATGGGTGAAGATTTTCTTTCCCTTATACTAATTATGCTTTCTATAGTCTCATCGTCAGAAAAAAAACTTATTAGTTTCGGACGTCGGAGAATAAATCTTAATGAAGTAGTTACAATGTACATCCACCCTCAACTCCTTCGTTAATTTTGTTCAGTATATATTTAGCAATCTCAAAAAATTTTACAGTAATAAGTACCAGTTTATTATATTTTCATTATGTTAGTTATTAAGATTATAATTTTTGTTTTGGCAGTTTTTCTTTTCGTTTAAATTTTATTTTATTTTGTTAGTTTTATGATTTAGTTTCACAGTTTTTTTTGAACGTATATTTTATTTCAATATTTCCAAGTGTCTGCTATAAACGCGCTGGCGTGCGGCTTATTTAGCCAATAGCGTCTCAGCCAGGGACCTCAATTCTGACAGGTGTATCAAATCGCAGACGTCAGTGAGTACAAGTTAAACTTATCTGGTTTAACCCATATATATTATAATTAAAAATGTGTAAAAACGTATAAATGAAAAAAAAAACCTTCACGCTTGGTCGCAAGTCCAAGACACTGCGCTGGGTTCCTGTCAGAATAGTAAGAGTTCGTAACGTCCAATTATATCCGTAGTTCTTTTTCTTTATTTTACTTTATTTTCTAAAATACATTTAGGTATAATGTACATTAATTAGAATATATATTGTTCCCACGGAATGATTTTAAGAAAATGGTAAAAAAGGTACGTGAAAATGGCTAAAAGTATTTCAATGAAACACGTTATGACCTGGATAAACATATGGCCTATATGTAATCCACTCTTTAACCAAAAAAAAATAAAAAGTTCCTGCGAGATAATGGTAAAATATGTTTACTGCATGATAATATATGAAAATATTAATTTTTCATAATTATTTCCGTGTAAAACCGGGACGGGTCTACTAGTTAAATATAAATTTTTAAATAATGTATTTTTATTTCACATTTAATACTAAAAAATAGAATTGTACTCACAACTCGTACATATTATGTTAAAGTATGTTATGTTTATTTTAAGTCGGGTTATAACACCATGAATTTCTTTGTTGACCTTTTGTCTCATAACAAGCTGAAAAGAGTTTCATTATTTAACAAAGGCTACACTCTATAAGATGTCCTTGACATTATATAAGATTGACATTATAATATAGCTCAAACAATAAAAGGTAGCCATATGATTTTCACGTAAATATCGCGTTGTACGATGTTTGAGTTTGCGGCAGCCATTTATAATAATGATCGTCATCGTGTATAAATAGATCGATCTCGGCTCGGATGCGAAACACTATTATCAGTTGTACTGTGGTTTAAACGATTATGAATTTATACCTGAGTCATAACTGTCAAATTGATTGTTCTATAAGCCAAATGACAAATTATTTTATTCTTAATGATTAATAAGAAATAGCGCTTTATATAGATTCATGTCTAATAAAATAGTTTGTTATTGCACTGTGTAGAGTTAATATTGTGAAATATTTTTAATACTCTGCATAACTACTTACTAGAAATATTATTGTCAATATCTCGTTAATTATATTAGCTACTAGTCGACCTAGCTCGACGAGTGCAATTTATCATATTATACAAAAATTAAATATTCGATATATTAATGTTAAATAAAATATTTAAACATATTTTATCATCACCCCATAGGAGCCCTGGATCATATATGATGTTAATCCAGGTAATAAAGTATCTGTACGCCAAATTTCATTGAATTACTTTCAGTCGTTATAGTGCGATTGAGCACAGTCAAACAAACTAACTTTTGGCATTTATAAATTTTAGTGTATATAGTAAGAATGTTTCGGTTCTAAAATAAAACTATTTTGCAGTATTATTGTGGGTATATGTAGATATTACGATGTTTAAAATGCATACAAGTTGCCAAAAAATTATCGTAAGTATGATTTTAAACATAATGCGTCATTAACTCCATGATAAAAGTCAGTAAAAAATTATATGATAAGAAAATAGATTTGAATGAGATTTTGTCTTCATATAGTTACCGTCGTCATTCTGGTTACCGTTGTCATGGTAACCAGTGCAATATAAGACATTACTGCTTGAATCCACAGTTTAGCGATAATGTTGTGTTATGAATAATTGTTAGAACCAAAATCTTGATGTGCTTTGATTTGGGTGCGGTTACATACTTGACTTGTATCGTCAGTCGGATATTTATTGTGATATGACGTCACGCGCCATTGACCCGCCGCGCCACGTCTTCGTCTAGGTCGCCTCGACTCTACAGTCGTCACTGTATCACAGCTATTAGATTAATTAAACCGTCTAGTAGTTCTGAACTAGCTCTATACTTTCCTATGACCAACTCTAAAAAAACTGGAGATCATCTACACAAAGGATATACGAACAGAACTAACCTATACTAGAAAATATACAAGGACTCAGAACAGCCAAACAAATTAGAAATATTTTTCCAAAACCCGAGAAGAATGTAAGAATCAATGGCTTTAGACCTCAGATAGAGTAAGCGCAGGAATTGATGGTTAAAATGACTGCATAGTAAACCTTTTTGGCTGATACGATATCCAAAATATTAGAAACTTCTATTGTTCCTAAACTACATAAAGTATGGGCTTTTGAATTATAAAAGAAAATTAATCTTTCATAATCAGAATCTTTTATTTTTAAAAGAAAGATAGAATAAAAACATACACAGTAAATAGAATTGAAGCAACTGCATTAACTAAAATAGAGATTTTTGAGAATGTCTGTTTCTTGTTCTATTTCTTATTCAATTCCTATTTTTAGTCGTTCTTTTAAATGATATTAATTTCATTGGCAATAGACCTTTTACCAGTACATCAGGAGCCAAAATCAAATAGGAAACTTGTCCTTTTGTAAATGAAGATAATGCGAATGAAATCGTCGTTATCTAGGATATAAGTGGTCTTATGTATGTAAACAAACGCGTCTCACGCTACGGTACTTATTGTGTATGCATGATCACTTAACACTACGTCGCTAGCCTTGGAACATCATGGATACTTTGCAATAGTTTTCACAAGATTAGCTTCAAGTTTACAAATCAGAAGTCAGATTTAACTAAAAAACTTCTATTTTCTGTGCTAAAGTAAGCATGGTATTTTTAATGTATTTTTTCTTTGAGATCTTGAGACTTTTAATTCTCTCCAAATATGTAAATATATTTCTATTTAAATTAGGTACATGCGAGGAATTATTTTTATGATATATTCTATTATTTGTCTTAATAAAAAGTCT
Organism: Neptis clinioides; assembly: GCA_027564055.1. Lineage (NCBI taxonomy): Eukaryota > Metazoa > Arthropoda > Insecta > Lepidoptera > Nymphalidae > Neptis > Neptis clinioides. Next base: position 2,344,596 of record JAOPUB010000005.1, read on the forward strand.
TTTATCTTTTTTTTATATCCGTCTATATAAAATAACCTATTTTATTACTATTTAAGAAACACCTTTATGAATTTTGTAAAGTCTTACGATTTTTTTTTACAAATATGTAGTTTGTATTAAATCGCTTGGAATTTACTAATTTTGACAAATCTATAGATTGGATTTTAAAAAAGCAACTATGAATTGGTGTCACACTTAATATCTAAATAGGATTTGACCGATGTTCTGCATGGGTGCTGCCTAATGGTGAAGTCATTGCAGTCAGTTTTCAAGTTACTAACTCTTCTTTGCTTAATAAGAGTATTGATGATAATAAACCAAAGTCTAATTTTTACATTCATCATGTTGATCAAGCTCCAGTGTTAGTAAATTTTCATTTTTTTTTTGTTATTTTTGTCTGTAGAGTGGTATCAAAAATATAATTTTTTATTCTGTATAACTTACAGGCCTGACACTGCATCTTATATACAAAAATTAGAAAGAGAAAGGGAGGCAAGAGAAAAAGGTGATGTCAAAGACAATAGATCATTTATAGCAAAATATGTAAGTAATATAATAAATATAATTTAATTCTTTGCTTGAAAGTAATAGTATGGAAATTTAGGTGATAATATTTATGAAATAATTGATACTTGAATATTTTTTTTCAGTGGATGTACATTGTTCCAATTGTCATATTTGTAATGATTTCTGGAGCAACAAATCCGGAGCCAGCAGGGCAAGCATCAAGATAACTTGAAATGTAATAAAAATTAAGAATTGAAGCGTGTGTATGTTATAAAAAGTAATAATTTAAGTGTTTGAGTATTGAGTTAAATTATATATGAACTATAAGGTGGTTTTATTACTTGAGTTTTATTAATTTTTATTTTAGTTAACCAGTGCTTTAAGTGTTGTGGCACTGAATACAATTTCTATGTTTTCCCCAAACAAAGTATAAAAAATATTAATAGTAACTGCAATAAATTAGAATAATTCTATTAATTTTTATGTACACTTGATTTATGATCATTAAATACCTATATAAAGTTCTTCACAAACAGCTTATTTGAAGCTTTTTCCTGTTTCATGTATTTGAAGTTGTTATTAATATTATTTTGTTGATAAGTAAAACTTTACTGTAGTACAAATGGTTTTATTTAATTCCAAAGCAATATTGTAAACATTTTTAATGTTAAACAACTTTTCTTAAATGAATACTAATGTTAAGCACCAATTTTTTCAATCTCTTCTGCGTCTTCAATGTCAAGAAGTTGAATTTTCTTACCAAAGTGTCCTTCAATATCTAAACAAATATCCATAGCTTGTGGTGAATCAATTAAATTAATTGCTATTCCAGCTTTACCAAACCTTCCAGTGCGGCCAATTCTATGCAAGTACGTTTCACAATCTGCCTTTTTCTCCAAATCCATTGGCATATCAAAGTTAACTACAAGAGTAACTTGCTCAACATCTATACCTCGAGAGAGAACATTAGTGGTAATTAAAACTTTTTCTAAGCCTGCTCTAAAACGATCCAACACTGCTATTCTTTGTTCGACTGTCAGTTCACCAGACAAGACAGCAACAGAGTGTCCATCCCTTGACATTTTTTCTGATAGCCAACTAGCTGTTTTTCTTGTGTGACAAAATATGATTGCTTGGCCAATTGTTATCACTCCATAAATATTGCAAATGGCTTTGTATTTATCTTCAGGGCTCTTGCATTTCACATAATACTGCTTAATATTGTCCAGAGACTCTTCCTCCCTTAATAATCTGATTATAATGGGATTAGGCACAATGATTTCTGCAAATTCCATAACAGCACTATCATAAGTGGCAGAAAAAAACATCATTTGACATGTAGACGGCAGACACTTGTGAATCCGAATACATTGATCTTGATGACCTTGTCTATCAATCATTACATCAGCTTCATCTAAGACAAATACTTTTATTTTGCTTAAATCAAACATTCCAAATTTGACTCCCCAATCCAACATTTTCCCTGGGGTTCCAATGAGTATATGATCGGTAATTTTTGATCCCTTTGGAACTTCTTCTCCTCTAACAGCATACTTAAGTTTAATTTCTGGGCAAAATTTAGCCATTTTAGCAGCTACTTCCCCACTTTGAATTGCAAGTTCATATGTGGGGCTAAGGCAAAGTACTTGTGGGTAATTCTTTGTTATGTCAACTCTGCTCAACATAGCTAAAACAAAAGCTGCAGTTTTTCCAGTTCCTGACTGTGATTGGGCAATCATGTTCTGTGGAGGATCTGCTAAAAGAGTAGGCAATGCTGTTTCTTGTATTTTAGAAGGAGCATTAAATCCCATAGAGTATACACCCTTCAGTAAATTTGGTTTCAAATGCAGGGCTTCAAAAGTCTTAACTGAATATAAAGGAGAGTTGGGATCCTTCCTTTGAATTTCAATGTCTTGTTTAGATTCAACTAACCCTTGGCGAATAATTTTCATTAAAAGTGAAGCTTCAGCGGGATTGGCAGCATCAGGAGTTTCTTCTGACGATTCTAACTTTTGGCTGGATGAGTTTTTTGATAAACCTAAACCAGCAACTTTATTAGAAATTTCTAACTCTTCAGCCTTTTGTCCCCATTGATTAGCCATTTTCGATGAATAATCTGTAAGAAATACATTTCAATATTCATTTTTTCTAAAATATTAGCTTTGTGCTAGAGCACTCATGGCTATAATTTAGCTTTGTGCAAGAGCACTATAACATAAATCTTATTTAAAAAATCGACTTCATTGTTCGTCGAGAGATATGTTTCACTTACAATTAATTTCCACGTTATTACTTTACGTTTCCCAAAACCTTTTAAAGTATAACAATATGAAAAGACGTAGCAGACTGTAAATTAAATTTTTTTATAAGACACTAATTTTATTTATTTTTTTTAGATCAATAGAGCACTTTCCTATTAATATTTCGATGAATTTCCACTTCACAAGTTTATACTCCACTCCACAGTTAGTTTTGACCGGGTGACATTGACAATATATTGTTGCCAACTCATGAAAATATTTCCCTCTAAAACTTGAATCCAATATCCATAAAATCATGATAATTTCTTAAAAATACAGAAATTATAAATCTTCTACAAAAAAAATTGAAACTTTACTTTTTAAATCTAGATCTGTTCCCTGAATTTTTCAACCATTGATTATATTTTTTAAAGCCATACTTAAACAAATTGCTTGTTGACACAACTGTACAACAGCAAAATAAAATTTAAATACCAGTCAATGTATTTCCTGTTGGCGAAGACAACTATCTAGTAGCTTTTACAGTATCATTAGATCAATTCATATTTTTTCATTAAACTTTGATGTTTTAAACGTCTAACGTAGTGCGAATAAAGAAACACCACTGAAATTTTATCCGTAGAGATTACTCTGAAAAATTATTTTTGATTGAAAAATCCTTTCTATTTTTTTTGATCTTCGATTCCTGTTATTAAGCCTACTTCACATTATTTCATACATCAACGCGTTGCCGCGAAAGTCTAGGTCAAAATTTTTTATTAAATTTAATTCAAAAGGAATTTACGTTCTCTTACTGAACGTTTTAATCTTCCATAATTTAAGAAATGACCCAACCCACACCTAAGTAGAATGGGCGCAAGGAAATAAGCGGAACTACTTATTTTGGATAACTTTATACCTTTGTCTTTTTTTAAATTGCAATTTTTGTAACTATTATATTTTAAAACTTGAGAAAGCCTGAATGGACCGTATTATTCCCAAGCTGTGACATGTACCAAATAATCTGTAATTCGTTTTTAACTAACTTTTTAATTTTTTTTAGCGTTTTCTAGAATACATGTCGCCCAACAAAATAATTTTCTAATTAAGAATCAAACTAACTTATCTTGTGATGTCTAATTATACGAATGTCTTGACCGAAGATGTATACTAATACATGCAGCGAGTGAGATATTACTGCCCCCGTCTGAAAAAGACTTGATTTCTCACAGACAGACAGAGAGACAGAGGTCTACATAGACGAACATTGATTGAAAATTGTTCTATCAAGATTTCTTTTCTTTTTAAGATTTTATGGAAACCTAAAAAATTTATAACTGTTCAATTATATATAGTAAAGGAATAGTTTCGTCACATTATTGGAATTTATTGAACCAGACCTGTGTTGAAATTTGATTTTTATATATTTGAAATTTTTATGCTGCATAAGGTTAATCCCACATGCGATAGGAACAGGAGCGGTCGCAGCTTAAAATTTCGGGGGGGTCACTAAAAATTGGGGGATGGGGGCACGAGAGTGGCAGCAACCACAGAACTAAAATGTGACTAACAATCTGATATTTTCTTCACATTAAGAAAGAATATAATAGAAAAAATTTTTTTCTATTATAAGAGGATTTTTGGTCATTTACTCTGCGGCCACCTCCCTCGGACCACGCCTGAACACGATAACACGCTTGAGACACTAACATTACAAGTTTTATTTTGTTGGTCTAATATTAGTTCTTTATTTTGTATTGTTCGAGAATCATTGAGCTACTGACGCTTAGTTACTTATTCCTTACTAAACTTAGGTTTGTTAGGTAACTTATTGAGTTTTAAAACAAACTGAATACCAAACAAGTAAACTACCCAAATCCATGTTGCGTGACACACTTCTTAATAAAAACCAATATCGGAAGGGCTTAGAGTTTGTTATGTAAGTCGTTCGTTTGTAGTTTATTCATAAATATTTCTAAGGATTGCCTTGAAATGCTGGTTTTCTATTAATGAGAAATCTAAAAAAAGATCAAGTAGTTTTAGGATTTACATAACTACTACAATGAAATTAAAATCTTTATTACATAAATATATTATTGGCGTAATATTAAATATTTTTTTTATCGAATAAACTATTAAAAAAGCCTATACCTAGCTATTTTTCTTAAGAATTCAAGTCCAAGTAAAAGATTTTTTCGGGCCCTTATACACGGGCGAAATTAAACATGAATACTTGCTTTTACCTCTGACGTGGAACATTCCGCTCCAATACATTCACTTTGAACACAAGGGAAACTTCAGGAGGATAATCGGGTAGCGACGGGATAGTAACATATATCTGCTTCGGCGGCTGTTGCGATTAGATAAATATGGTCTAATTTTACAGTGTCAACTCGAACTCAAAATAGTTTATTAGACGTTTTAAGAAATAATCATTACACGTCAAAATAGGTCTGTCAGCTTGTCTGAAGCCACCACTAGTGGCTCCTGGTACCTGTTAAGATCTGCCAAGAATCTCTCTTCTCTAAAGGCGTTACAGTAGTAATTGTAGATTAGTATGCAATATAAATTTATTTATATTGGAATACTAGCGGACCCACCCGCGGTTCGCTTTGGATATTTAAAGTAAAACTATAATCTACTAGTGAGTGTTGCGAACCGAACTGAACGATCAATTTATTCATTAAAAAACCGTGGCATGTGGCAACACTGCGACACCTCTGTTCGACAGAAATATTGTAGTCTCACTAACTTTTTTTTAAATTGGCGCAGTAGGAATAAAATGGCGATTAATTATTGGTTTTAAAGTATGGTAACACTGTGCCACATAGATAACGCAGGAATAGTCTAGCTTGCTATTAGAGAAGGAAATTTTAAAATTGGCGCAGCAGGAACAAAATGGCGATTACTTATTGGTTTTAAAGTATGGCAACACTGTACCACATGGATAACGCAGGAATAGTGTAGCTTGCTATTAGAAAAGGAAATTTTAAAATTGGCGCAGTAGGAACGAAATGGCGATGAGTTATTGATTTCAATGTATGACAACACTACTCCAACTATATTATTCTAGCATAGCGTAACTTTGAATTATCAAAGTCGGTTTAGTACTCTCAGAGATAATCTCCAAGTATTAGAATTGCCACTTTATGACACTTAAATGGCCATATCTTTTTAATTATTTTAAATATGGCAACACCACATAGCCTATGTTACCC
>JAOPUB010000005.1:2401254-2413481 GCA_027564055.1 Neptis clinioides
TTCTAGAAGTTGCTGTCGTAGTCGGAGCGGCGTCGCGAGTAGTGCGAGCGCGGGAATTCCCCTGTGTACCCGTATACTTGCGAACCTGCGCCTGTTTGTCCATAAACTTGTGATCCTCCGTATCTGTTGTAAAAGAAACGTACTCCTATTATGTATATGTATGTATTTTACACATGTAAGATTATGATCAAAGAAACGTTGAAGATTCTAAAATACCCAGCTCGTTTTACGAAAAATACATATTTTTCATAACTAATTTACTCACTAACTTTCAAATGTACAGAAGTAAAAAACCGTTAAGTCTTCTATATGCCTTTTTTCAAAATAATAAACAGTTAAAAATGTATTTGAGAACATTAAAAAATATCCGTTGTTATCACTTTCTTAAATGTTATTAAAGACTTCTGCTTCAAATCAAATTTGAAATATAATTATTAATTCATTAAATTTGACTTCCTAATTGATACATAATCTACCAATCTCCTTAATCTTGGAAATAATTAAAATTATGAATACAGTCTGTTTAATGTTTTATTTGCATAAGATCTGTGCATCATTAAATCATTTATGTTGCTATAAAAGAACAGTTTTTACAGAGGATCGTAAATATCCTTATTTGATTGCATTAATGAAATTGTTTTCGTTCCTTACTTTTATTTAGGGAACAAGAGTATTATCTTACATAGATTAATCCTACGTATTCGATACGTATAATAAGTAATTAATGTTAATCGAAAAATAAATTGTCTAGGACTTACCAAAGGGTGCTTTTCAGGGATTAATCAAACAAGCTCAAATTGAAATGTTTTATTACACATTTTCATGCAAGTGCAATATATGAAAAATTTTAGCTCAATCGGAAATCAAAAGTAGATCAAATTTAACTTGGTAAGTAAGATCATGTTCCAGACAGCCTAAGAAAAGTTAGAATTAAAAATATATTACCCATTCCCAGTAGTGCCGTAGATTTGTGATCCACGGCCGGAGTCAGGAGTGTAATGTTGCATATACTTCTGCAATTGCGGCGTCCATTCTGATCGCCATGAGTCCCCAGGATTCTGATACGCTAGCTGCTCAATGAACGCAGTTGACATCCGCTGCTTAGAAACAATATACTTTGAGTTATTTTAATAGAAATGTTCTCATACATATGGATAAAATGACTAGGTAAGCCTAAATTTCCATTTTCGATAAACTAAGTATTCAAAGATAACTTAATGGAACAAGTTAGATCTTCTAAACTACCAAAGAATTCCGTATGATGTGTATTCATAAGTTTTTGTTACCGTTTTCAGAAAATTCCCTTCATTTCTACTATAAACGTTGTTCCTTAAAATTTTAGTAGTAAGTACTAAAGAACTGCAGATCTGAGTATATGAAATAAATTTCATCTGTATACTTTCATATAACTTAATAAAAGAGCCTTGTAAGACATATTAGAATACAGATAAACGACGTGTGAAGGATATTTTCGATGTACGAAACCCCAAAAATATACTTGTTTAATAGTTACCTTTCCTGAAGGTAAGTACGGTAAATCACGTTCTTTTAGTTGATGCATGTCATCCGAATATCCACCCATGTGACTTTTATCGAGTTCCCGTAACATATCTTCACTAAGAGGAATAGGTTGCTTTGTTTTAGCACTTTTTTGGCGGTTTACAAGCTGGAAAATAATTTTTAGAAAACTCATTAAATTTAAATAATTATTATCTGTATTGTTATCCAAATTTAATTTAAAATTGATATCATACCACGGTTACACCAAAAATAATCACGAATAGTAACGAAGCCAGAGCTATGACAATCACAGCAATACCCCATTGTGGTAAAAGAGATTCTTCATCAGGTTCTACAATAGTTGGTTCTTCACGTTTTGGCAAAACTGAAATAAGGCATAATTGTGTTAATAAATATTTTATTATACTTTTTTGTTTAGATTTCTTAATCTCTATACAAACAATTCTTACCAATAAATTCTGTGTATGCCGGATCCATCACGAATTTTCCTATCTCTAACTTTCCTGCTGACTTATCAATAGTCTTTGTCATTTTTTCGTTACTTTTTTTCATTCTATCTTCATCTGGTTGGTCACCTAACATAACATCAGGATCAAATGTATCAACTTGTTGTTCTTCCATAACAGAACCGGTTTTCGCCTCATGAAGAGATTTGTGGAAGTATTTCTTTAGTTGTACTGTATCAACTCTCTCTTCAACATTATTCAGTTCAATAAAATAATCGACGAGAACAGAGCCTTGACTAAATCCATCTATGCGAATGCCTTTGTACCATTTACTTAGCAAATCAGATTTTGAGTAGACGGAATTGAGCTGAGAAAAAAGGAAATCAAAATTTTTGGAAACAGTTCGATTAATAATTACTTAGATCAGAAAGTTATTTTTATTTTTATGTAATATTTGGTAAAATGTGTAAATTTGTGATTTTTAGTTTAATTAATATAAATAAAATAATTCAAAAAGTTTGAATAATTAGGTATACCTCTTCTTTCACCTCCTTAGCTAATTTTTGCCATTCTTTGGTATGTTGATCTAGAAATTCTGGCACCCATTTAACTCCTGAAAATAATGTAATTATTTAACATAGAACAACTAATCAATTTATCTCGTAAATACATTAATTTAACAATAATCTGAAATAATACCTGAAACTATTTTAATGGTAGCTGCTATATCACATTCACTGCGACATATTCCAGGAGTAGTAGGTTGAGGAGGTTCTACTGTAGTGGTTGTCGTAGTCAAAAATCTTCGAGTCGTTGATTCGGTGCTTATCTCTGGGAGTGGAGAAGTAGAAGAAGCATTTCGTTGTAGTTCGAGTAGTCGTTCTATTGAAAATGGTGTTGTTGAAGGTGAGGGCCAACCAGTAAATTCAGTTGAAGCTCTGTAAATAAAAGATAAACCTATACTTATAGGAAAACATGATTTAATCATTATTATATTTTATTTTTTTAAGCAGGTATCAACATAATTATATTTTTTTGAGTTTGATGAAGAAATAAAAACAATTTTTAATAATTACATTATCTATAATAATTGTTATTTGAATCGACTTAATCACCTTGTTGGCCAGCCTTTTTGAATTCTTGGTGTAACTGGAGGTGGACCTATACTTGATTTTTGCGTTGTACTCTTTCTTGAAGATTTGCCACCAGGTCTTGAAGGAAAGACTAATTTAAAACCACCTGAAGATGTAGTAGTACTAGTAGTTGCAGTACTTGTTGATTCAGTATCTTCAGAATTATTTAGGTTAAATCCTGGTGGTAACAAGTTTGAGATGTCGGCAACTTTAAATGTTTTAATTGGACTTTCATCTTTTTCTACATCAGTGTTATTGAGATTATATCCCGGTGGTAAGAGAGCAGATATATCGAGAGTTACTGCATTAGCTGGTAATTTTGGCAAAACAGGCTTAGGCTTAGGCTTTGCTGTGGTTGTTGATGATGGTGGTACGCTAGAAGTGTTGGGCTTATACCCTTTTGGTAAAAATGATGAAATATCGACCTTTTCTACATTTGGTAAAATGTCTTGTATTTTACTTTTTTCTGTTACGTCTATCGATTCAGGCCCATGTTATAAATTAATAAAGTGTCTATTTAACAGTTCAGTACTTAATTTTTTAATCCCTAAAATATTCGCAACCTTAATAAAAGCTTGTCAGTCTGCGATGTAAGCAAAGACTGACAAGATATTTCATTAGGTTCATTGTAAAAGTAAAAACTTAATAAAGTTTAACTAAAGAATTTCTAATTAGAAAATTTACCTCTTCACGACATAGCAATATTTCAGGCTCGTGAAGGTATTTCCAATAAAGGTCTTTGCCAAGTCATAATTCTTCAAAGCAGCGTGTGCGTCAAAATGAGATGTGAATATTACATTATTAAAAGATTTAATAAACATTGAAAAGGTATAATTTTTAAACTATTTTGCTTTCTTAGTATATGTAAAAAATACAACACTATTCACTCAAACAAAAAGAATTAGTGCCAGTAATGGCGCAGAAATTATTTATATACAAAACATTAAATAAAAAAGTACAATGAAAATACGTTTAAATAATCATAAAATTAACTAAGCAGAACTCGTAAATTGTCTGTAAACAACTGTACCAACTACAACTTGCACTTCTTTATGAAATTTTTAATTGTACAAATGATAAATCTTTTAATATTTCGCTTCCCTTTTGTAAATTATTTTTAAATGCAACATCATTTATTTCACTATTTAAATTTCAATTTGCTTTCTATTATTCAAATCACATTGGAATAGATTTGTATTTAAACGTACTCGTACTCGGAAGAGTAAATTTCCTGTTACTTTGTACAACAGTCCGATAGTGAGTCCATCGTAGTAAGAGGATCAAAGCTACCATAATAGTTTGCCACACTCGAGCTACACAACATCGGATTCCTTTTACGTACATCTTTTATCCAACATTCTAAATTGCGTTACGATAGCGTATTTATTTAAAAAAACTATATCTGTAGCGGTAAGTATAATTAATCAAAAATTATTAATTACTATTTAAAATTTATCAATAATTTTCTCATATTTTGGTAAATGTAAAATAAAAATTGAAATTCATCAGTAATAAAAAAATAATACACGAATTAATTTGTCTATCCTATTTACATTGTCGCCTGAATTTTCATTAATAATCCTCCTTGAGCAAGGTTGCAACGTTTTTTTTATTTTTATGCAACAGAAAACCACGTAGCGTAGATAGGTATCGCATGTCTGTACATGGATGATGTTAAGAAACTTCCGCCTGCGACTTCGCCCGCGTGGTTTTTGATTAAAAAAAACTATTTGATACTTATCGTTATATTATGGCCAAATTATAAAACTCTTCATAAATTGTAGCCTGTCTCATTCTGATGTATAAGCTAACCCAATAAATATGTTTCTACATATACATTACAAGTCAATCCAATCTACTATCGTCTGCGACACATAACAGGCGAGAGAAAGAGAGCGCCAGCGCACGCAACAGAATTTCTTAAAAATAATTTTTCCTGCCCTTTTCATTCATGCTCTACTCCTGTGAAAGAGTGATGTTAAAGAAAAATATTTTTTCAATTTGCACCAGTAGTAGCACGTGCAACCAAAGTGTACAAATTTATAATTTATTGCTTTTTAAATATCGCTAGACAGGTCACTCCGTCTGTTCAACGCATCATTGCTACTAATTAATTTGCACAGTCTTCTTAAACAGTCTAGCTCTGAATAAGGAAACATTCTAAGATACATTCATGTTCTTAGCAAGTCCTGTCATTTGATACCTATCAGATGGGTAGTGTTAGAAAACATAAAAAACTTGTATGCCATTTTTAGAATTCCACCATATTAGAGTTAGAGTAACGTCATCAACAAATCAACATCAAACATTCACATATAATATTATTAAGATTTGTAAAATTATTAACATATATATTGTTACTAAAGAAATGACAATGAAAAATCACAGTCAACATATTGTCATTACACTTTTAATTATATACATAAAACGATTACATTAAACGTTAAAATAAGTATATAGTAGGACTCGTATGCAATCGCCTCACGAAAGGCAACGTTCGGAAAGTGGTCACGTAAAATTTTACGTGGGAAGCTCGACGTCGCGCCCTCGTCGGCGTCGCAGCGACAGCTCATCGAATCTAATCCAATCAGAAGCAATGGCGGCTGGACATGGAGTCAATTTCAGACATCTATGCTACTTTTGTATATGATTGTACAGTAAATTTAAGAAATTAAATAAAAAGTACCTACGAGTTATTACAAAGAATAGAATATAGAATTAGATTTATCAGTCCGTACTTTCAACAACCTTACACAAATCTTTCAATAATACAGTCTAGTCTAGCTTAGATCATACATAGTGTCAGATAACAAATTGTAGACAATATGTTTCTATTTGTGTCTTGAAAAATTTGAACAGCATTGGAACAACGTTGGTACAGAACACGGGCACAAAAAAAACAATACACCGCATATAATAGCAAACGTTCGTATCAATTACAGGAAGTCATTGTTGGTTGAAGTATAAACAATAGTGACTTATTATTATGTTTGAGTATAACTGCCCTCATGTTTGCAAATGATTTATAAGAGCAAGTTAATTCAAACACGTAGTATCTGTAAATAAAACAAGGCTTTTAATACTTGCTATTTACGGTCTCTAATAACTGAGCGGTCAGGATACTTGAGGAGTTAGCGCTGCCACCTGCTATGGACTCCTCTGGAATATTTAACGCTTGTTTGCCAATAATTTTGCATAACTTCCCCAACAAGCACTTAGCACTCATAAATGGATAATTTTACACGTTTAAACATACAATAAAATTAGCATTTTGTTTAAAATGTGCTAGTAATACATGTCTTGTTCATTACAGCAATCTTAGAACATAAAAGGTTGACACACTTTACCAAATAAGGTTTAGTGCATCTAGATACATTCTATTTTTCCATGCGCACGGTCCATGACGACGATGCTGATTAAACCAAAGATTTCTTTCCTATTAATTTTTTAAATAATTAAGTAACTCCCAGAAATTTGTCAGTGAGAGTCCCATTACAGCAACAAATAGACAGACAGAAAAAAATTAAATGCTGTTTTGGCATATGTATTTGTACACATCCCGTTGCACTTATTAAAAAATGGTTGTTTTAATATTACAAACAGACACTACAATTTTATTTATATGTATTGACTAGTTAATGCTCGGCGTTAATCTATGTCGAATAAAAGAGAGAGAGAAAGAAAATAATGTAAGGCTTTTACCATATAGCATTTTAAGCATTTTTCTTTAATGCTCTGCTCCTATGGGTCATAGCGGGTTGTTATATAATATGTAGCATTCCTTAATTAATGAGCTATCCATTAATAATAGAATTTCAATTCATACCAATAGTTTCTGAGATAAGCGCGTTTAAACAAACAAGCTGTTCAGCTTGATTTCATAATTATCAATCTTAAAACTTTTAGATTTCTTACCTACGTTATAGCTTTTAAGGTCTGAAAGTTCATAATTTGAAAATTAAACTAGAAAAATCAAAAATTTAACATTTAACAAAAATGTTTAGATATTAAGGTTTTTCTGTTCAGACAACCATGACTAAAACTTATAATATATTGCTCTAGCCTCTTTTTGTTACCCAATTGATGTTGATTAAGTAAATCCTATTGTTATAAATAATACCTACCCACTCTCTTTATGACCATAAAAAGCTACTCTACAATACAGATAAAATATAAAAAAGAAACGACGGTACAAAGAGTGATTAAATACACTTACATTCAATTTAACAACCTCCCGACTCAAATTAATACCGGCCGAAGTTCCTTATCAAGAGAAAGTTGGATTGCGTGCTTTTGTTTGAACCTAACTGAATCGCGCTAATGGCTAATATAAATATACAAAATACTCTTAATATAATAGGTACTTTTATTTTTAATAGATGTTTATAACCACCCTTCTACTTGGCTTAAAAAACGACATTTATTAAACATATCACTGTTTCTTAAAAGAACATTTTTAATCGTTGTAATTAAACTTTTAATGAGAATTACATTTTTCCCTAAGAGCTATATTTATTTTATTCATAACTAGCCGACTTAGTTAACGCTGATTACAGCGTATTATTTACTTATTATTTTATTGAAATTATACTTAATGTATTGACGTTTCGCTCTAATATATTTAGAAATGTGAATAATACTCTTGTATCCCACTGGAACTGTACCTTTTTGTGGGATAAATGGTACCTCATTTAATAATTAAAATGATTTAATATCTACCGATCGTAAACTATTTATTTACTTTACATTTATACACCACATTTTACATCTTGACTTCCTCGGAGCCTGGCGAAGAAAAAATGGCGGTGAAAAATTCCACTAAGAATAGTAGTTTTGGAGTCATGCATACAAAAATATAAAAAAGGCAAATAAAATTCTAATAATAATTTCGGCTGCTATTCATCTGATTACAATTTAAAATAGGCGTTTAATAAACATTTATCCTCCCGCGGGAACTATGAATTTTTCGAGGATTTAAAGTAGCCTAAGTGTTAATCAAGCTTATAAAGTATTTTTGTAAACATTCGAGCTTTCCTATAGCAATCGAAGTATCAGATAAATTATGTAAAAAAAGGTTCATAAATAAAAACTAGCGAAGAAAAAAAACGTTAGTAGCATCATTTGTAATAGGCACCCAAGCTTATTCCTTGTCTTCTAAATCCATGTAAACCTTCGGACATTTCGCTAAAGGGTTCATTTCGATGATTAATGTTGTAATTCTCGCAGTTGTGCTCTCAAAAAGAAACTAGAAGCGTTTGTACGTTCCATGACGGCTCGTGAGCGGGAGAAAAATGAAACGAATTTATCTGAAACGACGGTTATAATATCTTATATATAAAAATGTCATAGTGTTATTATTGAATCACTCCAAATCGGTTACTTTTTGAAAGAGAAATGTTTCCAGCTTAATTAATGAGCTCAATTTTTATTATTAATTCAATATAGTTGGATTTGTAAATAATTCTTTGATTAAGTATTATTATTTAATAAAGTAAAAAGAATATTTGTCTACAGAGTAAAGCAGTGTCACATTGTTCTTTCTTTAACTTCAAAGTTTGTATAACTCATAACAAGTTTTGTAAATCTTATAACTTTTTTGTTGTATTAATTTTTTTATTCTATTTATTATCAATAGTTTATTTGTAATTTTGCGTTTTTAAATTAAATCCACATGATATAAAAGTTCTACATCTTTAGTAAAACTTTGTAATATATTATAACTAATAAAAAGTAATAAGAATAACAATCAAGAAATAGTAATTTAATGTAATGTTATTAGTATGGCAACATTTGTATACAACTGTGTCACCCAATGGTTTTAAAGAGGTCAAACATGCAAACAGCTGATTCTTGTGTTGCAACACACATTAAAATAGGTACTCAATGAATCTTCAGTCAAGTGTATAAAATTAAAACTGGTTTCTGCGGTTTTACAACAAAAACAACGGCCGCAGGCTAAAGTTCGAGCGAAATTATGTTTCGTTAACATAGAATGAATATGAAATAACCATGTTATGTTTATTTATGAGTATTCAAATGATATTTTAATACAATATTAAGTGTAAAAAAGGTTCAAGTAATCAAAACTAGAATTTTAAACAACCTGTAAGGGGCTCCAGCCAGATCCGAGTTGCGACTGTCTACCATTGGGGTTGTGCTGTGACCCGCCAGACATCGTGCGCGACACCCTAGCGGCACTGTTTACAAAGCGTATTCAATTCCGATACGACAACAAACACTCCTTCAGTCCACCATAATGTTGCCGGCAACTTTGAAGCCTTCGCCCGCGTAACTGCGCTCGCTTACGACGTGTACAGAAACTTCTAAAACGTTTTCATGCGCCTATTTTACAATTCTGAGCATCCATAGCGTCCAGCTGCCACTTTGAACCGATAACCGCACATATGTTCACTTATTGATAGGTTTATTCAAAAGAAAACCACATTTATTTCATGTAAGGTATGGTGTTCATGAATCTGAAGCTCACTTCGCGTGACATTTTGAACGCATTTAAGGTTTGAAAATATACACTGAACCGGCACTTTAAGGTTGGATTATTGACTATTAGTCAATTAACACTTTAGCCTTTTGTGTCATTTAGTAAATATCACTGTTATCTGCGCTATAAAAGCAAATTATATCAAACTATGCACAAGGATCACATCCAACAATGGTGGCCGATTGAGATTTTGAAAGCTTATACAGCGCCATCTTGTGAACCAACTAACAAACTTTTAGTGCGTCGGTAAAGCAGTGAAACGGAAACATGTTTTTGTTGTTAATGTTGCCAATAAAACCGGTATTAGAAATATTATAATATTTAAAACCAATAAATGCATTAAAAAGTAAAATTTTTATTATAAATAGAAGTTGTTATAAAATTATTTTAATAAATGAAATATAATTAAACGGTTTTTATTTAACACAGTAGACAAGATATGGCAACACTAGTTGCTATAGCAACGTTTGTTTTGCTTGATAAAGTCGTACTATTTCCGACGACCTTGTTGAATAAGAAAATGTATGTTTTGAAGAACATCGTTGACTACAATAACGTAATTAATTAATCGCGCGAAATGAGAGAAAATGAAGTGACAAAATTTCTAGTTTCTTTCAGTGGCCATATAGAGTATGTACGATTTCCAGCAGGAGTATTCGACGACCAGCTATATCTTCAGTATGATGTTGTCTGGGGACCTGATTGGGATCCGGTATCAGGTCTTAACTCAGGAGTTAGTCAAATATCTAAGACCGGAAGCGACCCAGAAAGAGTTGTATTTAATATGCCTGTTGAAATGTGTTTTGGTAGCACTAACGTCTTTGGATGTAAGTTTGTTTTCAGAGAATTTTTAATGTTAGCCAGAATGTGTGAATAATTTTTGATTACTTTATATTTTATATTGAAATAATAAACTTCTTGCAGGGCCACAATTAATAGTAACAGTGCGAGCAAAAAATTTTTTAAGTGGCGACACTCTACGTGGCTATGCTTTATTTCTGTTACCCCCTGTAACTGGTACTCAGGAATTGTCCGCATCACTGGTACGACCAAGGTCGGCAACGATGTTAGGAGAGTGGATAGCATGGCTTAATGGAAGGCATCCTGAGCTTGTTGATGCGAGAATGTTGGCTAGTGGTAAAGAAAATTATTGTTAGTATTCCTTAATTAATTAATTTTATTTTTTTAATCTAATAATTTTAATTCATCTTTTTAAAACAATTGCGCTTATGTGACTTTCTTTTTTGTAATTATTTAAAAAAGATTTGTTGAGAAATAATATGCGAAAATGTACTGAGAAAGTTACAAGGCCGTAAATTTAGAAAATTTTATTAATATGATAATATCTTTCAGTACTGCGCACGGAATCCTATGGTAGTGTGAAGCTAAAAATGACAATGGTCTCAAAAGACTTGCGGAAACTCGGTTACGACAACCAGCCAGTTGGACACGGATAATAAATAATAATATAAGAAGTTATTCAACACCCTCCTTTATTTATTAATGCGTAATCATTAGCATAATATAGAATATTTGACGATATAGGATTTTCCATACAACAGGAATGAGTATGGGTCAAATGTTCACAAATACTTACGCTATAGTAGTTTAATTTTTATAAATAGTTGATAAAAATAAATAATATGTCTTGTCTGGTATATTATTGCATCAAGCAGTATTATATATATGTTTATATTTTTTACTCCAGCCACCACTCTACATGTCCCATATTGGAGGACGTTATTTATAATAATATCTCGAACAATCGTTTACCCAATAAACCCAGACGTAACTGATATCTCCTAAGTCTTCAACTACTGAATTTAATAAGATTTATTGTTAGAAGCTATGACAATATCCAGAGTTCACCTTAACCTGCGTCTTAGGCGAGATAGCTTTTAGTGCTTGTTTTTGAAAATACTGACGACATGAAGGTCATCCAGAGATTTTGCTGCGTCAGTTCCGAAAATATCTACTGACTTTCCCCATCGGGATTCCCAGATGTCTTTGGAATTCCTCGCCCACTCCTAAAGCGGCTATTGACAATATCCTTACACTTATTTAAATTTTATATTTTAACGTAGGGCTAATCTTCTAAAGTTAGGGATTAGCCTCAGTTACTTCTTATAACATCATCTATCTGCCAGTGCCAAAGTCCTGTTAAAACCGGTCCAGACACATACACGATATACTTTCATGCATTTTTTATTTAATGAAAAGCTGATTTGGAATTACAAACAGACACTTCATTTTTATTTATATGTCGTAATTATTATTGTTGTGTCATTTCGTATGTCGATTTGAATTTCGAACAATAGAGTAAATTATAGTAATTGTAAATTCTAATTTTACATAAAATTATTGATTTTACTGTTGTTTTAAAAAACATTCCAAGTCAATGTCATTCTTTATGAATTATTAATTCATAATTTACTGATAAAAGTTACGCCCCTATTGTTTTGTCCGAGGTTGAAGTTATTTAAATAACTATAGCATCCTTGCTAATATTGTAAACAAAACAGCTTGTCTAATTATTTGTCTTTTAGTTTACAGGAAAGGAGTAAGATTGACTTATTATTAAATAATATTAGGGAGGTCCAAGTTCGATTCTGGCAGGAAAGGATGTCC
>JAOPUB010000005.1:2500382-2510744 GCA_027564055.1 Neptis clinioides
AAAGAATATTAAACAAAGAATAAAATAACAGTAGAATCAAAGGGGTTGAAACGGTCTGAGCAACCCCTATCTTTAGATCTAAGCTATCTGACTAAACTTTTTCTCATTGATATATATCCTCCTTGCAGACCTTTTCGTATTTATAAATTTCATATGTCAATTATTAATTAAATATTAGCAATGTTTATAACCCTCCAATTTTAAAGCGAAATAAAGCCAAATACAAATTGGTTAAAGCATTTTATTCAGTACAATTTATTTCGCTTTATGTTCTCTCTGTCTTCTCTGTGCACAGCAGCTGCACTATAAAAGTTTAATGTATTGGTGAGTTTTCACAAACTAATCGACCGGTGTCAGTCGTAAACGTGAACTGTTTGGAGTTAGAAAGTTTTCCTTTTCACGGAGAATCAACGCAATGAATTATGCATGGGAATTAAGTTTGACGTCAGATAAGCACCCGAAAGATTTATTTGACGATATGATGTGTAGAAAACAATCCAAGTTGTTTGCAGTTCGTAAAATATTGCTCTAGTTTTATTACTAATACGTCAATCTAAACTTCCTTTCAAAGTTTTTGGCACTTTCATCTCTGTCAGTGTTTCTTGTAGAATAATAAAGCGCCTAATATAAAATTTTAAACTTATCCTTATAGAGTAGAGTATACAGGAATCATTGTAACTTGTAACTATACGACACGTATTTTTATCTGAGTTACGCACGCTTTTACAGGACTTGTCCGGAAATTTAACTTCGTTAAGAATGAAATATGTCTCCTCGTTATTCCACGGCTTGTTGCGCGAATACTTACATTTCCAGTTCTCCACCTCTAGTTTTCTCATCAGACCCAACGGAAATAATTTTAACCGAGACTGAGTTATGACAAAACTCTAACGGACATTGCCGCATCCGTAATGAGAATGGAGTCGAGATATGTCCATAATTTATTATCACATGCTCGTGTTCGGGGCAGTCTGTGTGCAAGAAGTCGAAGTGTTTTTGTTCTGTATTTATTAAACGTAAAATGAAATGCATATTTTGACTGAAACAAGTAGTGTATGAGAATTATATATAAATCCTAATAGAGGTTTGCTGATAATAATAGAGAGAGGTAAATAATTATTAGAAGCATTTAATTAAATTTGCGTTGCACAGTGGGATAATTTACTTAAAAGTATTCATGGCAATTTGTATCAAATTTATTTGAATCAATATTTTTTCATAACCTAAATTATGATAAACAAAAGAAAATCATTTCAACTGAGAGTTTTTAACGTAGTGGATATATAAATTCAAATCAACCCTTCTTTACATTCTCTTACTCGTTTCAATACAAACTGGTAAAAAAAAATATTAAAATTAATTTGTTTAAACATGGTTATATTTAAACAAATTAATATGACGTACATTTTTAATAGCCATGTTTGGAGATAAATAATAATCTTTATTATTTATCTCCAAACATATCTGGTTGTCAGAGGGGTGATACTCGATGTTCAGCGCACTTCTACCAAAACATCATGAGATCTGTTAAATCGAATACAGTGTTATTTTTTGAAAAAAAAAATATAAAAATAATAAAAACAAAAAAGTACAAAAGCTTGTACATTAAAAATGTTGGTGGCCAGGTCTCGTAAGATTTATAAATCCAAGGTCTTCATTCAGTGTATAATTTTTAACTTGTGACATGTCGTTGTCAATATTGAAATGTAATATTTCTTTTAGACTTTTTTGTTTTTAGTATTATATAATTTCGCTGTATTTATGGATAATGGACTATGAAAATATCAAAAACACGTTAAAACGTAACGGTAAAGATGTAATCAATACATATGCTAAAATTCAATTTATCGAAAGTTTGTCGAACTCAGAATCATCGATACAAAGAAATTTAATTAAAAAAAAATTCTCTCTTTGTTCAAAAAAGAAAGAAGATTGGGTATCGCCAAGTGATTTACTAATAGGTAAAATAACACTAGTACCCCCGTTCACGTCTAAAATTACTAGAGGCAAAACCCATGAAGGCATATTAGACATTGGAAATTTAGTTTTAGAAAACGAGAGAAGTGAATTTTTAAAATTATTAAATAATTTAGTGCACGATAATGATGATTCTTGGAACTATATTATGATGCATGAAAAAGAACAAGTTATAAAAAAGGTAACTGCAATCTTTGAAAATGTATTTAAATATAAAAGTGAAATTATGAAAAATGAGCTATCAAAATTCTATGAGAAATCACTGCAAGACCTAGAAAGATATATTAAAAATGAAACGCACACTTTGTTGGAGACAGCATATGCACATGTTATTTCTGATTTAAACAACCAAATTCACATTAAAATGCAAAAGGAAAGAAAACAATTAGAAAAATTATTAAATAATAGGCACATAACCGAATTATTGAAAGTAAAAAAATATTATAGGCTTTTGCTCAATAATGAACAACATAGAAAAACTACATTAATAAATAAAGAAATGCTGGATCGCAATGAAGCATTGAAGGTATTTTACAAACAAATAGAAGCAAGCCGTATAACTAGTACTATGTATATTATGAGTTTGGAAAGAAAAAAAATTAACGTACAAAAATTGCAATTAAAAAACCTACAAGCAGCAGAAATTACCGAAAAGTTGCAAAAAATTCAAACTTGTAGTGAACTAATTGAAAAACACAAAAGTAATAATGAAGGTATCTCAAGAATAAATAAGCAGTGGGAGACCAAAATTAAAAATATTCTGAAATTATTTTTAAAATTTATAAGCTTTTCTTTAAAATTACTACCAGAACAATCTAACTTTTTACTTGATTTACAAGAAATGGTAGTGTTACAGTTGCAGGAAGTAAAAAAGAAATCAGAAATATTTACATCAGTATTGATAAAAAAGAAATCAGAATTAAATCTTTTTCGATTTGAAAAAAATCACCAAGAATCAGAAATTTGTAAAAAAGAACCATTTACTATAATAGGTGACTTATCTGATTCAATTCCACCAGCTTATGGTAGTAGAGAAACCTTGCCTTCTGACGTAGACTTAACTCATTTTAGACTACAGAGACAATACGTTTACGCTAAATGTCATGGATTTGAAACAATAAAAGAATTGTTAGAATCTCAGAAATGCCAATGCACAGCTTCATCTCATCAAGAATCATCCCATAATTTGATAGGATTTGATTTAAAAGAAATGCCTCAATCTGTTAGATCAATAACAGAGGAATCATCCCTTGTATCACTATTACTAGACGTATTTCCGCGTCTCGAAAATTGCCCTTTAAGGAAATGTAAAAATTGGATAGACAAAGATTCTTTTCCTTATTTAGCATCCTATTTAGAATACACTGACGAAAATTATAAGAGAGTAACTGCAATAATTCCTGAAACTGCTAAAAAGCATATCACTTTACCTGATCTCCTTAGTGCAAAAAATATTGCATACAGTGAACTACCATTTTTGGTAACAAAAGAGTCACATCGTAATACCGGAACGCAATATTCTAGCCAAGAAGATTTAAAAGCAACTCAAATATTATGTCCATGTATTGACAATCTAACAAAGCAACAAACTAATTCATCTGATACATGTTTTCAGTTGACTCAAATTCAAAACTTTGCTGAAATTGAAACCAAACGCAAAAAATCATTAGATCTATTAATTAGGGAACACCCTGAGGTACTTAAAATATTTACTGATGAATATTACGATTACAAGTTATGATTTTATTTACTTGAATAAATTCTATGTGTTAACTTCGTTGTTTGTCACAATATTAATGAATAGAGAAATAATCCTAACTCTGACATAATTTCGTAAGTAATAAAATAGTCCTGTAAGCTACCGCTTTAATATATTGCAGTAATTAACATTTCTGTATAACAAGACAGCAATTTAGGCATTTTAACCAGGTGGGAACATAAACCGTTCCCGGAGATCACAAATTGCTTGCAGTGCCTTCGCGGTCTCTGGCTAAACTATATTCATTTGTTCTTGTTTGCTATACAGTATTTGTTAACACAAGTTCCGGCATAGTATATATAAACTATTGCGATGAAGCTGTGATAATTCTAATTAATAAATTTTAGTTTTCAATTTTATTGCACTAAAAATATTATATGTAGTATATTTTGTTATACTTAGTTCTGAAAAGTTCATAATATTAAATGTGAAATTAAAATAGAACAAGTATCGTAATACACCTCTTTCACCTTACAGTAGTACCATGAAGTACCAATATAGTTACTAAATCGATTGATCATAGGATTAATTAGTAATTTCGCGGAAAGACAGAGCTCACTATTTTTGTACTACTTATTATGGAAAAAAAATGTACACATTACAACTACAATGAGATTTATTTCGAGAGGGAAGTATGAAAGACCTTTTTTAATTCACTCCTTTATTGCCATAGAGTTTTAGTAATGATATAAGATCAGTTAACATATTTTGGTTATACTGCTTGATCATATAAATTACACCCTTAGCTAAGAATAATGTAGGGACGGGTGTGAGCGGGTATATCAAGCGTTAAGGTAAATTTACACAAGTCGGTAACAACCTAACTTATTAAGTCGTCACACGTCTCGACGCCCTGTTAACGCCGAGACGAGACTTATGACATTCCTCTGGGCTTACGATTACATCTTGGAGATTACTGATATACTTTGTATACATTAATTAAATATTTGCTACTATATTGTATTGTTTATAGTTGCACTGAAATAAGAGAGCTTCTCCCCAATACATAATATAGAGAACAGTCGGTATGTATGGCACTTAACCAGCGCGGTAGACAATAGCTTCACCTGAGGGTTAATTTGAAACATTACATTGAATATGAAGGAATAATAACATCAACTACTGTAGATTTTTTAACAGGGTAATCCATTTTAAGTAGAAATGCATTTGACCAGAACACATCAAGTGATATTATTGCAAGCGTCATAAAGAGTTATCTAAATAGTTATAAATTCTTAACATGGCAAAAGCCGTTTTTTTTTAAATATAGCTATGTTAAATCACTTATCGATCAACAAAATATCTCCAAATCTATATTTAAAAATATTCCCTAAAATACGTAACGTTTTGTAAATCGTACTTTTGAGTTTAAAAACATTTGTAATTCAAACTAACCCTCAATCACTCTATTTTTCCTATCACCAGACAAAGTTAAACAATGTTACGTTGAGTTGACGTTTTACCGTTCCATACATAATATTGTGTTAAGCAGTAGTTCCTGTGAAATCTGACATAACTGCAATGTCTGAATAAACTTACTTAATGCACTTGCCAAGTATTAATTCGTTCTAATATTACTACTAGAACGGCGTCTCAAATAAATATTATGATGTTTATTGTTAATAAACATTATAGCATAATACGTGCGTACATTAATTAAAAAGATGAGAATATATTATACTTTGCACATTTTTTGCATTTAATATCCTCAGGCGTTTCATTTCATTTTTATTATTATTTCCTATATTTTTAATACATTAATACCTACTTTATACATTTTTAAATATATAAAAAAATAAAAATATAACAATAAGGCTAACCGGCAGCAGGAACACGGTCCAAGCCGCCGATGGTAGGGCTCCAAAGACAGGACTCCTTACGATACGTGTCATATCCAGCAGTCCCGCCTTTGCATCAGGCCCTTGACCCAGCCATCTAACGCGGGCCTCTTAAGGTGTTGTTATTATTATTATTATTATACCGCAGATCTATGTCTGGATAATTTAGATAATACATTTTTTATTTAAACAGCCTAAATAAAAAAAAATACCGAATATTCAGCTCTTAATATAACACACATTAGAGTCGTAAATAAAACTGCTTTTTAATTTTATCTTTTTTCCTTAAGAAAGTTGAAAATTTTTAAATGACATTTTTTTTCATCAAACATAGCAATAAAAATGAAAAAAATGAATTCCCAGATATAAAGCCAATTTTCGACCATGTTATTGGAAAATGACCACCACGGACTCCACTTAGAGAAATAAACACCGTTGCGGGGAGATTTCTTTTGATTTTAAAAATAAGACGGACTACTCGTTTACTCTCTGGCATACAAGCTATCTCCAAACAATCATGTCATGTTGATGTATTACAGAATTTATTACATTGAATTAATTTTATAAGTTTGATTCATTTATAATTTCATATTCTATTCAGACAACAACAAAGCTTAGGATAATGTACTGCCATTTATTCCCAAAAAAGCTATCACGATAAATCTTAAAGTGCAAATTTCTGTGTTGTAAAACAAAATACTAGAAAATTTTCAAAGCATAGTCGACGCATCACGATTATAGATCAAACACCCTCAGCTCCATCCAACCCACGTTTTGGGATGCTTTGGCCGCGTGTTTGCTTATTCGCTTTTATTGTCTTTTAAATCGAAATATTGTGCCAACCTTCACAGAAACTACAAAGAGAAATATAAAAATGTTCTTTTAATTGTAACACAAATAGTAGATACGCTTTACTCAAGCAACAAAATAATTTAAACTTTTGTGTTATAGGAAATAATTTATTTAAGTTTAAATATATGAATAACACCGTTACCAAATAAAGTTTTATTGAAATAATAAATCGGTTAAAACAAAATAGTTCTGGATTTTGCATTCTGGATGAACAAATTAAATTAAATTGGGCACTGTAATAGCGAAGTATTTCGAATATTTTTACAGAATGTAAAAAAACAGAATATGTCCTGCATGTATCGTAACCAACGTTTCCAGGTATTCTCGTGCAGTTATTTACAATACGATCGGTTGTGTAGCAACGCCGAATAGATTTACGCGACGTTCACACTGCATATCGGCAACAATGTTTTTTCACGGACATTAAATCCACATGGCTCAATAAACAAAATGATCGAATAATTAACTATATTTCACAAATACAATGGAGACAAATACGTTTTTACGAAAAGTGAAAGTGCCTAGAAAGATTTTAAAAGTTCACCCTTCTAAATACGAGGGTTCAGAAGTAATTCATAATAACAAGAGATATTGGAAAGATGTATTTGTAAAACTAATTGACTGTGATACTGATGGAGTAAGTAACTTTTTACTTATAATTTTCCTTCTATAATATAAATAAATATTTTTAAGACTTAAATCATTAATTAATTAGTAAATAAAATAATATAGCAGTATATTTTATGAATACTTATTTGACTGTAGTTCAAAGAAAAGGAACTCAGCCATTTGTCGGAAATTCTTCCAAATGAGCTCTGTGAAAAAGTTTGTAATATATTGCATATTGGTGTGACATCGAAAGAATCAAAGGAGACAGAGGGAAGTAAAGGTATTTTAATAAATTACAAATTTTTAGATGAATCTAATTTAAATGAAAATTATGCATTAGATGAAATTATCAATTACTAAAATTAATTTTAAAGCATTAAGGAGTCAGTATAAGAGTTTGTCATAATAAATTTCTTGTATTGAAATTGACATTCTTTATTAATATATTTTATGCTATTAGCTAAAAGAATAGAATGCTTAATGTTATTTTTACATTATATTATTAAGTTAGTTATAATTTTAAAACTGTAAAAATGCTACTTTAATTTAAAAGACTGTCATTTCTTTAGGGACTTAGACGAATTATTTATTTTATTTGATGAATTTTATTTTATTTGAATAAATAATTCATCTAATTAGAAACACATAAATTTGATAAATTAGATAACTTTACATGGGATCTAGTTACATTTTCACTATAGATCAGCCACTTCTCTATTGATCAAAATTGTATACATTGGACTTTGTAATGCTTACAGAACAGAAAACTCGCAGAATGGTTAAAGAATCGCTGCTATCATACCGGAAAAGTATTCACATAAATAGAGAGTTAGACTCTGACACCGACGTCGAATTTATCTCAAGGTAACTACAATTACTGATATATTAGATAAGCTATTCAGATATCTGCCCCTAGTTACAGGTACTCCTTATAAAATTTATAGGTACTGTTTGTAAAACAATATCTTTAGCATTAGTTCTTTGCACATAATAAAATCGTAGACTTCTGCAAACAAGTCCTCGAAATCAGTGGTAATAAAAAGAAACATTTTTTTTTAATTTTACTGAACTGATTGAACCAAATGTATGAAATATTTATTTGACGTTTAATAAATTAATGTACAAAATACAGACTTAAACTATTAAATTGTTATCTTATCTCTTGTCTGAAGCACTTACATGTCTAATGTCCCCTACATTGTCTATTGTCTAGTAACCCTTTTCATAAGTGCATGCACTACTCAGTTCTTACTCATTATTTACGTTTTAGAATCCAAATAATTACGCTAAGTTTTGAAACTTATAAACCACTAATATTTTTTAATAATGTTATATGTAGACTTTTAATAATCTTATATGTAGACTGAACTTGACATTCACGTGGCGAGAAAACTTCGAGTAATTTCACCGGAAATGCCAACAGTTTCGTTTATCTTATCGTTTTTTTTATTAATCAACACATATTGAAGCTGATAAAAATCATACGATTTAACGTAACGTTCCTCTGTATATTAAGATTGGGCATTTTATAAACTGAAATCATCTTGTGATTTTTAGTGACGATGAAGATGAAAAGCTAAATATTCATCAAGAGTTTTTAAAGAAGCCAGTTAGAGAGCAAATAACATGGGCCACACATTATCTTGAACCAGAAAAGGATGATGAAAAGAGCCTGGTCAAAAAGGCTGATGATCTCACAAATAGAGTATATTTCTTTTTTTGTTATTATAAAAGTTTGCTCTATTTAACTGCATGTAAAATCTTATTATGTAGAAAATAAATAAAGAACCTGTAAAAAAATTCACTTCGTGTAGAAATTTTGTATCTCTTTCCGTTTTTGGTACACTCAAGGACATTAAACTTAAAAGTGTTAATTTACTACTTTCAAAATTTTCATGTCATGGATCATAATTTTGGTTGATTTAAATCAGTCTCCGTAATTAAAATATGTGGTTTAAATTTATGAAGAAGAAATCCGTAGCATAATTGCGAACTAAGGCGATTATAAAACCTTTATAGCAAACTTATAGACTATAATATATACAATAAATTATAGACTATATAAGAGTTAGCTTATTTTAGGCCATTTTGCGAAGACACTTTTTTTCATAGTTTCATTCATTTTCAGATTGCACATAATTTTTGTGACTATATGAAAGAATTAGGTGGAGATCAACAATCTCAGCTTTTTACACCAAAAGCTATTAAAGAACTTTTTCAGGTAAACTGTAAAACTGTATTATTTTTTAATAAATATCATAAAATTGTATAACATATTAAATTAAAACTATATAGATCGAATTTGATACACACGTAGCCCGAAGTCTTCGTGTAATACCAAAAGAAATACCCACTGTGGATGAGAGAATTGCAAATGTGACTACATGTCCAGAGGTTTGTTATACATTTTTCATTTACTCCCATTATAAAATGAGAAAGTGGATTAAAAGTTGCAAGATTTGTTTACTGATAGAAATAAATAAAAATGCGTAAAATATAAGTAAGTAAGTAAGTTTTTGTCAGTTTCCATCTATATTTAGTATATACATGTTTATAATCAAAATGTTATCAAATTATTTTATAAAAAATTGACTATTATTTTGTGATATTTTTTTTTTGGGCAATACAATATTTTTAATAGTTAGGTTATATATTTTAAATCTAAAATGGTGGACGACTCCATGACTGTTATTTCAGTCACTTCCTGGTGTCCATTTAAGCTGAAATTAGTGTACGCTATTAGTAACTGACTACCGATTACCCTATTATTAAATGGTAAAACTAACGATTTAGGCTAATGTTTTAAATTTTAATGTCTCCATTGTAGTAAAGATAGTATTTAACTTTGATTAAAGTTTCTGAGTTATTTAGAAATCTCGCTTCGCGGCTCTTGGTCGAGAAATATCAAGAGACATGAAGGCAGAGCGCAAGTGTGATAAGGTACGCGCTTTCAAAAGAAGTCTTACGAATAAGGAGCTATGGTGGGCTCCCCGCAACGACACCAAGAACTTGTGGCGGTCAGCGCGCCATGTGCCTCGTGACCTCGTTACTTTAAAGACGGTTTGGGAAGACATCACTAATCTCAGGTATTTCGCATTAACATTTTCATATAAATTAACAATTTAATTTTGTACTTAAAAGATGTTTACGTAAATGATACCAATAGAAGCCATAGAAGCCAAAACACTTATTTTAAAAATTGCTGCTAACTTTGAAATCAAAATTTTCACGGTACAAGCCTGAGGAGCTTGAGTTGAGAATTGATATGTTCGTCAATTAGTCGTTATTTAATAGAATTGTTTATCTTTAAATGAACTAAATTACATT
>JAOPUB010000005.1:2521465-2532830 GCA_027564055.1 Neptis clinioides
ACCGTGCAATCGCTGTATATTCTATTATGTATATCACTCCATTAACCACACACATATTACTAACGATGAGTTCGGTTTAAAGCCATATATATCTCAAAAAGACACTTACATTGAAAATTACACATAAACAATTTTTTAGTTCTAAGTATTTAAGACTAAACGGTGCCACAATTTAATATATGTAAAAAAAATTTGTGGACTAAGAAAAAATTTACAATAATGATTGTGAATAAGTAATATAGGACAGAGGTTACAATAGCATAAGCGGTGAAGTTTTTAGTACATAGTCAATAATACAATTTTTTAAATATTGGGAAATGCTTACTAATACCACTCTTTCAAACAAAATATTCTTTTACCATAATTGCTTCTTGAGAGTGTAAGTCATCTGTTTTTATTTTCTTAATAAGGATACAAGTTTTGAGTGCGTATAACTGATTTATATTAATAATGTGGTATCTTTGAGAGTATATTTGTTGGTGTTAAGTAAACATATTAATACAAAGCTTTAATTAATTTATTCTGAATAATCGGTAATTTTTGGATATGTATTTTTGCAGCGGTTCCCTGTACTTTTTGTGGTAAGCATGATAATATTCTACGTAAAGCCAATAAAAATCTTAGAAATTTTTATTTTAGTATGAGTCCTACACATCTTTCGTTGTTAGATTTCTTTATTGATTGATGATGATATGATCATTAGTTTATCACGCGGACAGATTTTTTGTTCTTGGCACCGAAGATCATGCATGCAGTTTTTGCGTTATTTATAGTGACTAGATTTGAAAAAGTTTTATATAATGAATTAAAAATAAAATTCATAAAATAACGAACGTTATATTCATCTTAGAGCACCATAGAATATAAGGATAAAAAAATTAACAACT
Organism: Neptis clinioides; assembly: GCA_027564055.1. Taxonomy (NCBI): domain Eukaryota; kingdom Metazoa; phylum Arthropoda; class Insecta; order Lepidoptera; family Nymphalidae; genus Neptis; species Neptis clinioides. The sequence continues at coordinate 2,522,353 of JAOPUB010000005.1, forward strand.
AACAACAACAGTGTCAACAGTATTTTAAGAGGCAGTAGCTCAGTGATTAAGGCGTTGAACTCACGAACGATAAGTAACAACTCACAAGCGTTTTCGCTTACTTGGAAGGATTATAGCAATACTAGTATTAAAAGCAAAAGACTAAAGCAAAGTAAATTTTTATAGAAAAAATAAACACAATTTAAAAAAGCTGGTTTCAAACAAACTAGATTGAGATACAAATATTTGGTGGTAGAAAACTATTGATTTTAACCATGGATGTACGTTGCGAATAGTACGGTCTAATCAGAACTGACCATCCTCACATTTACACAGACACACACATAAACATTATTCTAATCTTTTTGATATAGCTAAATGGGCAGCTCTATAAAGCCTCACCATCATATTTAATTATAAATTATTAATTGCCAATGCTCATTATTCTCTTGACAGAATTGGATTAAATTCCTTTAAAAGTATCAAGATATGTTATGTTATATAATTATATAATTTTTTATAGTTATTTTTTTACAGTTAAAGTTTTTTTTGGTTCTTAACATAATGTAGTTTTCCTTTTGGTGTATGAAATCAAATTTTTATTTTTAATGGGGATTTAATAGAGAATGCTAATCTACGATAAACAAACCCTTACATTGTAATAAATAACATCGTAATTACGGATGATAAATCTGAAAGACAAACGGCTAAAAGACAAATTATCGCCATACAACACGTACAAAAATATAAAAAGATTAGTTCAGAAGATTTTTATTTTCATTGCCTTTGTTATTGTTAGCTTTCAAGCAATAGCCAAAATTCCACAATATTCGCATTTATTTGTTCAAATATATTTGAATTCATATTTACATAATTCAAATAGCTGGAATCATTCCGCTAGTTCTGTAATATACAAAATGAACATATCCCAAGATCCCGGTTACAAATTGAACCACGCTGCAGACCTATTCTGTAAGTTTCCTATGCTATTATTTTTTCATTCTACAATTACAATTAATTAATTTAATTTAAATATAAGGAATTATTCTATTAATACCACATAAGGTTTCATCTTAATAAAAAATAAAATATTTCGAAAACCAAATTAAAATTAAGATACGTAAACTTTACATAATTACTGTTAGTATCGTTGATTAAATGTCTGATGGTGTCATTTTAAAAAAAGCCAAATAGTAAATTATAAGCTTTTATTAAGTACTCCTTATAATAAATTCTAGTAGCTCAAATTGAACAACTTGCTGAATATATAGGACATACTGATTACATCATCAAATTAGCTCAATCAGATATTAGCAAGTGATTGCAAAATAATAAGCTGTCCTTCTATCTATCATTCTGTCTGTCATCCATAAAGTTAGTTCAAGGATACCATAATGTTACTCAGTGACAGTTTTTACATAGGCATGCTTAAGTTATACTTAATCAGATGCCAGAAAATGGAAAAAACATATGATAATTTCTTTATGCAACTTATAAGTACATACGGACATTTCAACTTAATATGAAGCTTGCAAAATCTTAATTTAACATCCGCCAATTGGTATAACAATTATTCCAATATATTATGACATATTAAAGTAATGATAATACTGAGAATAGGCGCTTGCGACCCATTGGGACGTCGGGCTGTCGGATTGAATGGAACGCGCATACTAATTCGTGGTCGTTCGAAGAACATTCAAATAGCAAGCAAGCCAGGCTTACGGGGGATATGTGAGACGGGCCCCAAGATTTAGTTTACAACTTAGATTACGAGCACCGCCGAGCCGCCTGTGCCACCAGTGGTCAAGAATTAAACAAGTAATCTAATGGGCCACACGTACTACCCACCCAACAATCCATTTGAAGGGATTTCAATTATACACAATACGTATTTTGTGGTGCACGTAATCAAAGAGGATTATGGGACTGTTTCAATTTATTTTAATGTTAAAATAAAATTTTACGACGGCAATATGTTCATTGCGATATTTGTATTCCAAAATGAATAGTGAAAATAAATATTACATTTAATTATTCGATACAAGAAAACTCAAAAATTCGCATTCGACTAATAAGCAGAAATCCTGTCCTGAGAATAAATTTGCTCTTTAATCTTGTCCGACTGCTATAAACAAGCAATTTGAATTGTAAATTAGCTATTTTATAATTTGACAAATTCACCTTTCCTTTTTCATTACAATGTTGCATATGATTATGATTTATACGAAACATAACTCTTTCTATTATTGAAAGGGATATCATCTTTGCAATAGTTCTAATAGAGATATCTAGCCAGGTTTAGCTAGTTTTCAAATGCTTTCCAAAGCTTGTTAAAATCTGTAGATCATAGACTGAGACTGAATAAAGCTATATACCTGTTGCGCGAACTCGCTACGGCTACGGCCTACATCCCGTGCACGGAAGCTTACAGCGCGCTTATTTTCTTTTTGTATGCATTTACGTTTCAGATTAAAAGATCCAATCGCCACCCCATACACTCGGCGGCGCTCGGCTGAAACCGGAAGACTTCTTTAGACGCGACGTAGCATCATTGGTCGACTGAAAATGGGGTGAGTGATGACGCGCTAGAGGGAAGTTTTAGCGGAGGAACATTAGTTGTGGTCGCGGGGTTGAACAGAGCGGCCGCGGCGCGGGCCGGCTCACACTTGCATCGGATGTCTTGTCGCGCGTAGCTCGCCAAGTTGCCACCCGCTCCAAGGGTAAGTGGATATTATTAGATTAAAAAGCAATTTCTTCGGGGAAGTCACAAATTTACCTGCAATGAGTAGCTGTGAAATTACGTCTGCATCATAACGATTACATTCAGAAAAGCTTCCATTACTGTTTTCGGTCCATATCTTTAACTGTTGGAGTATCGAGGAAGTATTTACTTACATTTAAACTTTAACTTTAACTTTAAATAGGGATGTTGTTTGATAATTCAGATATTTTATATACATGAAATTGTTTAGCGAAAATTTTTCTAAGTCTATGTCTAAAAATCTATGTACTTATTATTATGGAATAATTTATTGTAAATGTAGTCTAAAACATAAAAATCGTATAAAAAGTCACCCAATTCAAGCGTAGCTAAAAAATAAAAATTGTGATAAAGAAAATAATATAAGGAATTAATCATAAAATAAACGATAAAAACTATTTGAATTTAAGTAATACAAGGAAAAATATTATTAATTAATAGAAAAACTATAGCGATTCATATGGATGCCATTAAACTTTATGGTAGAGATGCTTAGTTTCTAATCAGATAAAAGTTAGGTAATAACCCGCCGTAACTAAACGATCGTTGTATTTACACAAGAATATGAGAGAGACGGGACTGGCAATTCCTATCTTTTATCAGTTCTATATTAATATTTAGTAGCTCTTTAATTAATGATCTTAGATATACTTACTTCAGTTATTGTTTCTCTTTTTCTGTGGTTCTGTTATTCTGATAATCTTCTAATGTCAATTGCTATCACACACAATAGAACTCGCCATTTTACAAAACAATTTTTGCTATGATTTTATGTAAAATATTAAACTGTTAAAGAAATACAAAAATTCTTGAATTTTTTGGATAAATTATTTTTTTCCTTCTTTAATGAAAAACGCAGATATTTTAAAAGATAATAAATCGTAGCGATTTTTGGCTACATCAAAGAAAGACAAACAAATACCCATCTGTGTTAATACCAAATACGATATGCGAAGAGATTTTATCCTGAATTTCAGCAGAAGTATGTTTAACAGCGCGGTGAGAGTTAGTTGACTATATTAATTTAAACGCTTAAATTAGTATATTTAAATACTTGTGTAAATGTTAAAACCCTTTTGTAAATTAACTTTTAACTAGTGCTACGAATAGTTGCGTAATAAAACGGTCCGATGCAGAAACTAAGATTAACATTTTAAATTAAAAAGGTGTTATATGCATATAATATCTGTGGTCAAAAAACTTCACTTAATATAAAAAAATAACATAAATGAATTCGAGCATGTTTGTAACATTGCGTCAAACAAAACAAAGACAAGTGCTACAAAACCGCAAATCTGGTTTCATATAATGCTATTTTGCAAGCACAAGACCGGACATAAAAGGTCATAACAAAGGGAAATGCCTGCTTTTCATCATCGGTCCAGTCATCTAGTAATGAAACAGAGGCCTAGGCGAGCCTCTCCACGCCCACTACAACACGCTCGCCCTCATTTTATTCACTCACTGAACACTACTTCCACATCAGCTTTATCATGTAACAATATTAACCTTTACTCGTTATTTTAAACTAATCTGATCGCCATTGGTCGTGTATCACCTGCCCTTAGAAGTATAATGAATGTTTATATTTTTAATAGATCCATTTTTAATTTTACTACGAGAAAATAAACCCAAATTACTAAATATAAACAGAAGGCGGTACACGAGGAAGATAATTTCAGCATATTTGATTTATATCTTTTGATTTTCTCTTTACTTTTTAATGAGTTTTGATGATTTCACGACTTCGTGCCATTTAAAACCAATCAAACTTTTTCATGTTTGCTGACAACTCTAGTAAATAACCGCATCTCAGAAAAATATATAATAATAAGTTATGTTTAATGTGTACTTCAATAACTGATGATTCAGATTGTGTTGATCTAATAGTTTATTTCTTTGTAAAATTAAATCGCTTAAATTAGTAGTATTATAAATAATTATAGATAATAAAATCATTGCCATATTTGATTACAAAATTTGGTCAAATAAACTATATACGTGAAATAAGCATAATAAGTCTTTATTTGTCTCCCTTGAAAAGTGTTCCAGTGTCTCATAGAGCATTAAAGCAGTTATACATGGATTCTGTATTTAGATGATTGATTGAATTCTGCGTCTATCGAATGACCATTGTGGACAACTAGACACGTAGTCGGAGGCTCCGAGCGCGTTGACATGAATAGACGGCCGAACGTCCGTCCGTAGTCCGTACGCCACTCCTGCTATGCATATGCATGCTGCGATTTGATAACTTTACCATTTCATCGAATCATTGGTACTAATGTTCACCTATCGTACTATCTGATTTCTTACATTAACTTCGTTTAAAATATCTTTAAAATACCAGAGTTATTGCACAATGAGTAAATTTTATAAGTAATTTTGAATCACCTTAGGGACATAATAAAAAGAATATCCTAAGTAATACTATAGACGCGATAGTGAATTTGTTGGTTTGTCCTTATTTTATGTTGGAATAAAGCAACGGACGTAAAAAACACTAATATATAATAATAATAATTTTTACACCAAAAAGTTCCTATGGATATAAATATATTAAACAAGTTAAGACCAGCCCAGCTCTTATTAATCGAAAATGAACTATTATAATACATCTACTCAAAATTACTAGTCAAATATATGTATGTAAAAATTATTTAAGAAAACATAATGTAGGATCTTTAAAACACCTGCAGTACCGTATAACAAAACGCTTTTTCTTACCTGAGGGATGTAGATAGCACGTGAACTTAAGGCGAACGTCGAAAGCTTTAATTCCTCGGGTAAAAAAAGTCGTTTTGTGTCAGTACGAACGATATTTTTTCATAATTTTATTCACTAAAGTTCGATATCACGGTTGACTAATAAAAAAAATAAATGTATAGATATAGTTACTCATACATCAAATCATATTTTCCACCCTTTTATTTACTCCTGTATCACTTTAACATTTGTATTTACCAAACAACACTTTGCGAAAACACTAATACTAACATAATATATTTTTACATGTGATATTAAGTTCATCGCCACCTTCTTAATTTATTATTTTTACAGATATAATCAAAACTTTAATTTTTAACAAAAATATGCTTTGATTACCAGTTCCTATTTTAAAACCTAATAATAAATTATACGTTTAATTTATAATAATTATTATCCTTAAAAATCTACATTATAATATAAATTGAAAGTATTTAAATCGCTAAATAACACATGACGTCACATGGCAGCTCAATGGCCCTCTTTGTGATATCGTGGCGCGGCAACGGGGAATGTTATCAAATGTCAATTTATATGAATACACCTTGTAAAGAAATTAAAAGTGCATTTCCATACGATATTAAGTAACAGTAAAAAACAGTTAAAATCATTCTTTAACGGGGCGAGAAAGTTCCGTTTCTGAAATTAAAATTGACTGCGTAATTCTACACTTTTTAAAGGTAATATAATATTTTTACCATAGTCCTACACAAGCCGGGGATTATTATTGGATATATTACTATAGAGATAATCGCCGATTTGTGTCACATCATATTTTAAACTAAATTTTAAAGAACCTACGCGATGGCTTCACCTAGAACACCAGCCACCACAACCAGGAACATAACTTTCCAAACTGCATCCAACTCAACCTTTTTAGATCTAACTGTAATATAGATACGTCTACTACATCTAGGTTACAGCTAGATCAAGAAAGGTTGAGTTGGATGCAGTTTTGAAAGTTATGTTCCTTCAAGTCTTACTTAAAATATAGGCTTTGTTTTATTTAAATAAACAGCGAAGCTAGGAAGGGTCGATTAATATTATAAAAACTGAATACATTTTTGTTCATCTTAACAGAAAACAAATGTATACATTTTTCCTCTTCTCAACATAAATCAAAAATCAGAGCTGGTGGAAGCTTTAGACTGATCTGATTTAGAGTCAAAATTACTTTGCATAATTTGACTTATAATTGAAATAATTTAGAATTTGAATTTTTTATTAAGTAACTAAATGTTAATAGTATGCGCACCAGAACCCCATAAACATTTTTTTATTAAACGAAGTAAAGTAACATTTCAAGTGATACTTACCACTACTTTTTACATATTCTCGTTAATAGTTTTGGATTCTCAGTATCAATGGGATCTTGTTAATTTACTGAATAAAAATAAAAATAATTATATTAAAAAAAGAGATTTGATAAAAATCAATATGAAAAACTTCGATTGTATTATTTTGAAATTATTGAATTTCTAGGATAAAAATTGTACTAGACATCAGAACGATTTTGTCGATGATGTCAATAGTGCGTTTTGAATTAATGTTTTAAAAGTTCGCGGTTTTTACTTCAAATTCAAAATTTCGTTAAAATTACGAGTACCTACAGTGTAACACACAGACAATACATTTTAAGGTAATATTATTGAGTAATCTACGAAAAATGTGATTGGAAGTGAATTCCCTTTTTTAAGGAATTTTATGCCCATCTGAATATTTTACGTAATCATATTTTCCGTACAAAAAAATAATGGCACCATCTGTCTAGAATCGTACGAAATAAGTATAGAAAAATAAATATTGCGTTTCAATAAAGAACATCTATCAAAACCAGGCCATGGATAGATTTCTATCAAAATTATAACTTTATTAAAACTTAGTTTTTTTAATAACTAAGCTGCCCTAAAGCTGGCTCTAAATTTATATTTTTGTGACCTATTCGTTGGATAAAGTTAAATATAATATAAACATTATGCAACCATAATTATACATGATATAGGTATATTTAGCATTTAGCTTCCATTTGTAAATCAGTTATTTTATCAGCGGAACAAACATTTCAAATATTCCACGTGGTTTACTAATTAAACGAACCAGTTACGCCATTTTATGCCAGTTACGTTCTATAAAGTCCGCAGACGAAATAACGATTACGACGGAGCTGACGGCTTACCTCCGACCGCTTAACTTTGTAAGTCTGCCACAATTACTTCTGGCATCGCTTAATAAGGAGACCTGGAGGAAACATTCAGGGGTTTTTAAGAATCTCCGTCGCAATAGTCCGGCGCGTTTACTCGTATAAATGGAGTTCGTTCCACGTATGCCTGCTTTAATCCTCTCAATAAAGGTAATCGTGCGTGCAGTTATCGATATTGCTCTCATTGTTTCATTTCCTTTTAAATTAATAAATTAATTTGAACTATACTATTTTTATCTTAATTACATTTCATTATTTTTATTTAATCAGTAGATGTATAAGAATTAATTCTGTAGCGTGTATATTTGTATTTTATTATTATTTGTTTGCCCATCCTCACTTTTTTAAAGTAAATAAGGATAATCTTTTCTTCCTTTATTTATTTATTTATGCAACTTAAAAACTAAAGTATATGATATCTAGAGTATATGGAGATGTTATATTGACCCCTCATAATTTAAAAAACAATATATACTACTGCTAGGTAGAAATTTTATTACAAAAATAAACAATTATTTAATATTTCGTATCAGCTATGAAAACTAAATTATCATTATCCACATGCCACTATATTACAAATAAAAATCTTACTTTGTATAAAACATAAAGCAAGCTGTTTTAATAACGAGCGATTTATCTCTATTACGTAAAACATAACTCAGAATATTGCAAGGGAGAATTAAGATGAAGCGGTTTAAATGTAAGCAATAGTGGTATCGAAGATAGGCTGATTGTCTGCAGACGATCCCTTTGGCTAACGAGCTAGTCACGACCTCTCCTTTGTATTGTTGTCACCGCAATCTGCTCTGATCCTTGCACTTGCTCAGATTATCCAAATACATTGCTGCCGACTGCCTCCAAGACCTACTTTTGAATGCTTGATATGCGCATTATGTTACATAAAACACTTACTACTATTCTAAATAGAAAGTTGTTAATGGTTATATATGTAGACTATCAAATTGATATTATTCTTTCACTCATAAACACTTTAATTATTCCTGAGCGACATGACATAAATATCATTCCTGAGAGCCTTAAATATATAAAACATTTTTAAGAAAAAATTGAACTCTAGAAATGACTTTCAACTCTAGAAAATGCATTAAAAAGTTGAAGAAGTCTTTGCCATCCAGGGGGACACACGTATAGAGACATATTATGTGTAAGAAAATATTACAATGTAGATAGTTCTCAATCCTCGACGCAAGTGTCGTTTTGGATTGAACATTTTTAATTTTCTACACCTTTGTAAATCTACTGCTGGCACCGACTTCTTAATTATTTTGGTTTCTTATTTACTTTTTAGTGCATTTTCTTGAATTGGAAATCGGTTCAATTCTTAGTTAAATATGTTTTATTTCTTGCTTTTTGTGAAAATGATAAATGTAAAACATGACAACATTTACGAATAGAAATCAAAAGTAGTTTGTTGGTTACGTTGATTCTATGCTAATTTCTATCTACTCGGGAGCTACGCAATAAACAGACCAACGAATATTGCCGTAACAAAAATGACTTATAGTCAAATTACAGTTTAAGATAATTCCATTAAACCCAAACACGACTAGTTTACATTGTTCCTAGCCTAAATTCCAGTACCTAGCTTTCGGTGTCCTTGTCAACTAATAGTACCTAAATTGAGCCGAAAGGTCTAACACCAGTATTCACAAACGTTACTGTGAGGTGTGAGGTGATTAAAAATCTGTGTTAAATTGTCAAATTATAACTTTCAACTTACTTTCAATAGAATTAGAATCAATGACATTTGGCACTTTCAAATTAATATATGGACAAATGATGTCGACGATGTTGTCTGACGAACTAGGTCCTGCATCAGGAGGGCCTCCACCAGTACGTCTCAAACTTGCTGCTTCTTGGCTAAGCTCTTTCTTTTTTTGAGTTTTTATGTTCTCCCAGCATCTCTTCAATTGTATGTTATTTCTTTGGGAAACATACGAATGTGAATTGAAGGCAGCAGTTAAGTCCTCCCATGCCTGTTTTTTCAACTCAATATTTTTAGCATTTGTCCGTTTATCTTCAATAATTGGTCGCTCTCGCACTAAAGCTACGATCAGTTCTCTCTCCGAAGACGTGAATGGTATTTTCTTGGAACTAAAACAAAATACAATGTCATTTTAAAATCTCTTCAAATTTACATGTAATTTAATAGCTAGAATAACCTTTTGTTACCTAGTCAATATTTATTAACCAATTAACGAAAGGTAAGCCAGTCAAGTTTCGGGAGCTTCGAAATTGTTTTTTAAAAAAACTAAATTTAATTTTAGAAAACTAATTTTAATACTAATCAAAAATACAACTTATATTAATTAATTGAGAGCGGCAGAAGCGAATGCCAAACAAGTAATGATCGTTTCACACAGTCCCGTACCTTAGGGGTACAGTTCCATCTTGGTCAGCACTTACAGCCGTGGGAAAGCTATTCTGTGGGTAAAACTGCTAAACTTATTGAATATGTTTGAAATGAATTAGAGTCATACACCTGCAGGCAACTTAATTTCACTTTCACTATTCTTTAACAATTGATTTAGATATTTCACATCACCTAGCTTTATTTCTTTTATATTCACTCGAGTCACAAAACTAACACTTTTCTTCGATATATTCGGCAAATTAACTATTGGAGTCGGTTGATAGAAATTCATTTCACTTAGGCGTCGTCCCTCTAGGTGCAGAGTTCCAATTTCAATGTAGTAGTTTTTATCAATGGTGATTATGTATGTGCCACGGATAGAATGCAGTATTATA
>JAOPUB010000005.1:2532930-2546154 GCA_027564055.1 Neptis clinioides
ATCGAATACTCGACTACTGTTTGTAAACAGAACAAGGGATGTTCTAGAATGTTCCGCGCGTGACGTCACGCCGACAGGTGCAGCTGTAAATCATATCGAATACTCTGCTACTGTTTGTAAACAGAACAAGGATGTTCTAGAATGTTCCGCGCGTGACGTCGCGCCGGATGTTTCTATAACAGTGTTCACACAGTGAGTGTGACGTCATATAGAGTTTACTATTATAGTACTATGTACTATGTTACAAATTAATGGTAACTAAATATATCACAATTATATAGGAAGAAATGTTTTATAGAATGGAATGCTAAAAATAAATTAAATAACGATAGAAAACCCTCCAAAATTGTTTATATGAGGAATGTACTACAAAATGGTTGATCTTCTTTCTACAGATCTAAAATATAAACTACTTTTTAACTAATTAAGTACAATTATAAAAAACATTTTGGTGTTGCCATAATTAAATCTAATCACTGTTATAATTTACATGTAAATGTACTTACATAAAATAGTTCGTTTCCAATAAAAAAAATATAAAAAAAGGATTGCCAGGACATATATTTTAAATTAAAAAACTTATTGCTACCATATTGAATTAAATAATTTTTTTTTTTAGGATTAACTTATTTTTCCGTTATTTATATATAAGTATAAACATTTTTCCATTGCTTCTGGTTACTAATTTAATTTGTTTTTTTTTTACATTATGTTTTTTCATAATATGCTAAAAAAACGTTTTAATGTATTTATCAGTAATACCATTTTTTTATTTTTTTCCTATCAAACTTACATTCCGTTATTTATAGTGCAAGGAAGAAAACTTGAAGTCCTAAACTTACATCCCGTTATTTATAGTGCAAGGAAAAGAAACTTGAGGTCCTAAACTTACATTCCGTTATTTATAGTGCAAGGAAAAAAACTTGAGGTCCTAAACTTACATTCCGTTATTTATAGTGCAAGGAAAAGAAACTTGAGGTCCTAAACTTACAGATATGATTACATACAAAAGTTGATTATTGTGACGAGCGTAAAACAAAAGATCTAAAATTTCATTTACCACATAGCATCCATAATATTATTTTTATTTGATGATTTCAAATGCTGGGACATGTTCAATTATAAAATAAAATATTTTACGTAAAAATAACACACACTGCACTGTAAACAATCAATTCAACAGACTGATAAATTATACTTGACGTTATTCATTTGAAATTACTCCTGCTGTCAAACTCCGCCGTGAACTTTGCAACACGAATGGACCAATCACAGAGCAGTATCCGACACAGTGCGTTCCCTTAGCCGAGTATAACTTAAGTGTTGTTTATGAATAGAAAGGCTTGCCAAAAGGAACGCACTGCAAAATGGCATTCTTTGCACAGTGTTGGTGCTAATCTTAAGAAAGTACTCTTTGTGAATACGGGTGTTAGTATCTACCGTTCATATCCACATGTTAAGTATTTATTGAAATTATCATCGTTATAATCACTTAACTCTCTTTAACATAATATGGCTGTTTCTGGTCACTTCCACTTCACCAAATGATAAATTCTAAATACAAACCCTTCTGAAAATATCTAAATCGTGATACGTTTGCATATAATTAAGGAGTTTTGTCGATTCCTCCAAGATCCCATCATCGGAGTTGAACTGAGTTCCTGAGTCCTATCCAATAGAAAAAAAAATCCAATTCGGTTCATAAATTACGGAGTACTGAATTAGCAAACATAAAAAAAATTCAAACGAATTGGATATCTTTTTTTAAGTCGGTTGAAAAAAGCCACAACAATGAGAATTTAATAATATCCTAATATAATTATAAAAATAAACAAACAACAACAACAACTAATTCTTATATACTCCTACAACAAAATATGAAAGCGAGCGAGCAAGAGTGCATTTCGCATTGTCCTCGAAGAATACCGCTTTATTGCCTGCGAAACCAAATAACCTCTTTATATCTCAGTTTTATCGGACGCTTATCTTTCGCAGATACTAAAAGAAATGAAACCAGTATATGCTTGAACCGCATAAATAAAATTATTACTATTGCATATTATCTTGCTAGAAATTCTACAATATTCAATACTTTCTCTTTGGTAGACATAGATATGTAAAATTTATAAAATATAGGAATATAACTACTCCTAATAAATGTATATATATTTATGTGTTGTTATGTTATATTCCATCCCAGTCATTTTACGCTGTAAATCCGTACAGATAAAAATAATTATACAGTTTAAAGTTTTTTTGGAGGTTTTGGTAAATGGATATCTACTTTGGGAAATGTCTTAACTTCGAAATATTATAGCATTTTTAGTCGTCCCTGAATTCGTTATTATGTTAATGAACATTTTAAGTGTTATTGTGTACCTCATACAAATTTAGATACTTTCATGATAGTTTACGAAGGTGATTTGAAGTTCAGTCAAATGATAATATATTAATATTTTTATTAAATTATGAAACTAACTGAAATTATGTTTCAGGCCAACCACTCTTCACTTTATTAATAGTGACAATAAAAGTGCTTTTGCAGCTAATGTTGCATCTGCCCGCCCAACTATACAAAGTGTTTTCAAAAGCGTTCAACCGTTAGGCTACCGTGTAAAATAAACAGAGGGACTTAAAATGCCTGCGTAAATCATGCACAATTTAAATATCAAATGATCCCACTCATGGCAAAAATATTTCAATGATGAAGTATATTATCTATTTATTGTGGAAGTCGACCCAATTTAGCCTCGAACTCTGCTATTACCCGGGCCCTTCGACAGCACAATAAAAATGATTTATAGAGCGTCGAGATCGTCCGCTCAAGAATATAATACGACTTTATTTATTACGAGCACAACTGATAATAAACATCTGGTTGACACTGATTTATATCAAGGTAATAGAAAAGATTTTCTTCTATACTAATTATTTCATCGAGGTAAAAAAAATTCCAAATATATTTAATTGGCTCTAAATATATCGTCTTAGCCATATTATTATATAGTTCCGTATTTTAGAGTTCCGTAACTAAAATGAAAAATAAACCCAGAAATATATATAATAGTATAACTACGTCTTCTTGTTTTATGTCCGTCTGAATAACGAAGAAATACATGCGCCTACTTATAGAATCAACGCATCTCACTGTTAGATATTTCCAATTTTATCAATATTTTTTTACTTATTTGGCATAGCTGATAAAGGCTAGTAGTAAGGCAATATTATTGGCCCCATATTTGCGGCTCGAAAGCGCTCGACTCGCTACTGAACAAACTAATCTGAAAATTACACGCGCTCGAACCCCGCGCATCCCTCGCAGTGCATGAAGCAGTAAACTGGACGTAATGTTAACAAACGGGCTGTTTGTCAAGGTTTACTGGTTACATATTTTGAAAATAACTTTTTAGTTTTGTTTTACTTTTAGAGTCATCATACTACATATTATTATAAATGTAAGTTGAAGGCATGGAACTTAAATGCGTTTATTGATTTGTCTTTCTTTTATACTCAAATGGAGTATAGAAGAAAGACAGAGATCGAACTAAAAAAACACTAGTGAAATTAAAGAAACCGACATAATCTACAATGTCAAATCAAAAAATCATTGCGTTCTCAAAGTTATATAAAGTCTGCCAACCGGCACTTGGCCAAATCTTACTCCATCTGGTGCCTTAAATAATATAGATGAGTATGATGATAAGAATGACGTAATAAAAAAAACTTAATAATTAAAAGTGTAATTTTATATTCAAAATAATTTCTAACTATAATAAGAATGCAATACACTTCAAGTACACCATGGCTGCTATATAATTGGTAGCAACTATTTCATTTTCTCGTAAAATATTTACGTAATAAAATCCGATAAACGTTCCACAAAGTAGAGATCCTCGCTGTTAGGTCGAGACATTAATTTCAAGCAAGCAATAAAGGGACAGCTCGATGTCTTCACAGCGTTTCGGCGGCAGCGGTGACGGCGGCTGTGTCAGGCGCACTTAACGGTGCTCTATAAATGTTCCAATAAAAACACTACTCTGCGGGAAGAAACTGTAAAATACACCTTCCTTAAACTAACTAAAATACATTACCCATCCTCAAAACGTTACAGTAATGTGTACAAATTCAAAAATCATGGTAAATGAGGAAATAATGTACTCATTACACGATTCACTTTTAAAAACAACGCTTATGAATTTCAAAACCTATCTCCTTTTAATAAGACTCAAAATAAAAAAAATGAATTTAATGAAAATATAATTTTTGGCAATTGATTTTAATAAAAGATTAACGCTGTGGCTTTGGCCTCGCCTTGTCGTTAAATGTAAGCGAACCTTATACAATTAAATTTGGCGACATTATACAATCTCGGCGAACTCATTTTGAGTTAGCGCGCTGTCAACCTCGTTATTGCTTTGATTTTATTACATAAAAAATTACCTTGTTTATTAATAAACGTATATAAATTTATTAATAAACAAGGTAAACATTAGAAGGAATTTTGTATTGTTAAAAAATATATATAAATTCAATTACAGGGTTATTAAATGGTTACAAAGACAAACAAAAACAATTATATAGCTTTCTTGTTAGTACGATTCTAAGGGAGTATTTTTTCAGGTTTCAAGATAAGCTGAATAATCGAAATACAACCTTTTTAAAACAATTTATAATTCCCACTCGTTCAAACCACCATAAGCTTTGGCAATATCTACAACTTTAAATTCAGAGTTAGATACATATCAATATTAATATTTCCTTTTTTGTTCATAATAAGTGATTAAAATAATTTTAATTAGTTTACCCGTCCCGGCTTCGCCCGGATGAAGTATACCAAGCATTCTATAAATGCGAATGGCTAAAATTAATAGCCATTTAAAAGTAGTAGTAGTATGTAAAGATAACTGACCGTGCGATAGGGCGGTAATCTACTTTTTTAAAATAAAAGTAGCCTAAGTTATTCCCTATAACATCAGCTATGTGACAGAGAGAGTCCCGATCAAATCGGCCCAGCTATTTCAGCCATTAGCCGGAACAAACCGACAGACAGCCAGTTTTTTTAAATATTGTTTTGGTATATTTGCCGTGTATAGATCCCGGTTCAGTTATTAAAAATGGTTATTTTAATATTACAAACAGACATTCCAATTTTATTTATATGCATTGGGTATTGATACAAATAGAAGAATAAAATTATAACTTCTGACACACCGCTGACAATTACTGTCGAATACCAACCATCCAATGATCCAACCAACTTTTAGTAGAAAAACAAGTATATTTAAAACGAAGAAAAAAGGTATGTACTTAATGGATCTGCCATTAGTGCCTGAAACAACACTGGAAATCTCGTGTAATTCTGTTTGTGGGTACAAAAGGTTTTTAAGAAGTGTTAATGATAGTAGTACAGCAAAATCGTTTCCTCGTGTCTTAAATAAATTTTAAACGTGAACGTCATAATTATTTAAACAGAAAGCAAAGCACAAATCCGAACAATTGTAATAATTTTCAGCCAACGGCTATTTCTAATCGATCCTGATTGTGTGCCTGTGCACCGTCTCGTTACATAAAAGTTACCACTGATAGGATACAGTCTCCACGCGATATGAATTTCTCCCTTAGCACGATAATAGGCCATCGCTGAGCTTATTACCTGACGCCATCTATTGAGAACGGCTTTGCAGGGAAATCCCGAATAGGTTGTAGTCGCAGCTAACACTAATATACTTGCAGCGTATTTTCCTTTCTATTTTCATACCTGCGACAATATCATGTAGTTGTTAGGCTAATGTTTCATAAAGAACTTAGCTCAACGAGCGTTGAACGTTATTCCGTTTTTATGATATTACCTGAAACCTTATAACTTTGTATATAATATATTTTTTTTATAAATAATGATGAAAATCATACTTAATTTAACTGGGAATGCCTATATAATTAGTAAACATTTAAGAAAATTTAATGTAAGAAGACTTTACTAACATTACCTATTATATAGACACCAAAATAACCAGTTTTTAAATATTTGTTTGTATATTTGTACAAACATCACGCTTTAACTACTTTATGAATATTGTTATTGAAAGTTTAGATTTCATTTAAATCGGATGTTGGAGAAATCGGTTCCAGAAACAGATACAAAGATTAAGGGAAAGGAACTCAATAATATATAATTTGCATCTTTCCGCACTATTTTTAATATAAATCATTACAAAATAAGTTTTCCATAAGCTCAGATTCCAAACATCCAACTTTTTAAGTGTAGCGGACACTAATTAAAGTGTTTCCAAGTTTGGCAGTAGTTGTGGTGTCCGCGGTCAGACGACGGCAGCTTACTACAAACTTTTATCCACTATAGGGGAGCAACTGGTGCACTAAGAAAACAGTTTGCCTAAATAGCCACTTTACTCCTACACCTATCCTTTAATAGAGTGTTGTTTTGCATTTAAAATTAGAGCTTAAAGAAATTTACGAATAGATAGCGCTCCAACTATAACGGTTAAGTTAAGAAGTCTGCGGATTTGCAAGAGAGGTAAAGTGGAGACGAACCGGACACAATTACAGGCGGCAATCGTCGGTGCTGACCGCTTCTACTCAGAATATAAGCTCTTATACTTAATGGGGCAGCTCTTTCATTATCGTGATCCGGCTAGAATACCCCACGTCTACTGACCACCGGCCACCGTGCTCTTTACTTTCAAACTTCATAATGCCCATCCGCACAGGTACTTAAAACTTTGAAGCTAGTTCACAAATGAAATGTTTGTCAAATAAATAGTAAATTAATTTTAACCTTAGATATACTTTTGATTAATTTTAGCTTTCACATGGTCGTTTATTACAAATTGCTCATTAACTTGAAATGTTCATATGTACCTAAGTTGTTCATCATGCAAGTTATTTTTAGACATTTTCTAGTATCTGATTTAAATAAAGCATGTTTAAGTTTCATGGTAATACAATATTTAAGTACTGAAGAGATGATTTGATATCGGAACCGGAATTGCCTTATGGTAAATTTAATGTCTCATTTCATTTAGGTCTTCAATGCTTAAGTAAAACATAAAAGAATATATTAATTTGGGTTGAATCACCAAAATGGGCTATAAATTTAAAAAGATAGTTAAGTTGATATTTTTATCGTTAGGCAGCCGCAATCCTAGTTTTATTGTAGGCTCCATGAAAGCCAATACACATCGCGTGGAGTGGTTAATGCGCCGACCGTAATATCAATAAGGAGGGTGGTAGGGGCCCGTCTTGCAGGTGTCGCCTCCGCACCGACTTTCCTCCAATACTTAAAATATGGCGTGTCATCTTCTCTGATCCGGTTACTCGTTAGTACGATGAGATTTTCTGCTCGATTGTTTCATACCTTTAATAAGTTTACATATATTCCTACAACTACTTTATTATCTATGAAAAAACTTAACTTTTATTAAGAATGTAATTAAATAAAAATTACTTACCTTACCCTTACCCTTTGAATTACTGGGAATTTGATATTTGACATAAATTGAGAATACTACTGTAAGCAAAACATACCATTTTGTACAGGATTATTTTAATGATAAAAATTTTGAATAAATTTTTGATTCTTAACTGAAGTTTTGTAGAACCTGACATGTAAAACAGTGTCTAATTAGAAAAGATCAGTTGTTGATTTTTTGTTGGCTCCTCGAACCGAGCTGACGTTACCTACAGACAAACTAAGTAACTGACCTATTCTGACGTGTCAAAAGTACTTTTATTATTTTATTTCGTAACCAAGTAGCCGCCACACAAATTATTAACGAAATTAATACTAATTTAGTTAGATAGTTTTTACCTCTAAAACACAACATTTTGAACTTTACGAACTATATACTTTGGTAGAAAAAATCTATTTTATAAAAATATTATGTAAATGAGTTTGTAAAATAACATGAGAATCTAATTCAATGCAGTTTATAAGTATATGTTATTACGTATTATGACGTTGTATTTATATTTGTAAAATAATTATCATTTAAGTTCGGTAACAAGTAAGAAACAAGTATTCCTGCAAATATTTATGAATAATATATTTTGTCTATTCGATCTCGCTGTTGAATTGTTTTCCTATTTAAATATTATGCGTAAGAGGTTTCACCCTCTTTAAAAGGGTGATAAAAGCCTGCAATGTCTACACAGCGTACAAAAGTAATCGCAACACATTTTCTTTTTTCATTCGTTCTTCTAGCACTTTCTTTTTTACTGGTAATATAATATTTCTAAACAAGGTAAATTGAGTTATCGTGTAAATTATTATCAAATATTAATAAGTTATATAAGACATAACTTTTGAAATACAAATAAAGTAATGAGTTTATAGGTATCATAGTGTAAGCAGGTGCGGTCTGAATGAGGCAGTGGGAAGATAGTAGTCACTGAGCCCATGATTCCTAGATTTTCTAAAGAAAGTGTTTTATTCCTATTTCTAGAATGTTCTTGCTGCCACGCCCATAAACAAACTTCTCGTGTCCACCACTTTTTATAGACCCCTCTTGCTTTTGACTTGAAATTTTGATTCCGAAATTAATTTAATTCACCAAAACAATTCCATTTTGATAAATTTAAGGAATAGTCGAAAGCCTAAAATAATATGTGTTATTTTCCATGACAGTAGTATAATTCAAACGTCACTATCTCTACATGTTACCTTCGGAATTCGAAATATCTCTAAAGCGCTCCGGGTGGAAATAGCTACGACAACAATTGCTCATGCAACTACATACATACGTTTATTTATCATATATGGCACATTAGCTTAGTGGCCTAAATTAACAATATTAACAAAACCAAATTAGGCTGGTAATAAATAATTACATTATTAATATAAGAAAGATGTCAAGAAGCGACAGTAAATAGAACTGTAAAGGGAAAAAGAATAAATAATTAATTGTTTTAATAACAGGGAAAGAAAAATTGTGCATGTGGAGCCGTGTCATGTGTTAAATTGTAGATTTGTGTTTTATTTGTTCGACGGGTAACGAGAATAGAGATAGTTTGGAAAATATTCAGCTAAAGCAGATACATTATTCAAATGCATTCCGAAACTACTATTATTATTTATTATTAGAAGGCGGTGTAAAGTTCAGTATTAAGAATTATCAAGTTAGTTTAAATATTGAAAGGAAATTAACCTGTGTAGGAAGTATAGATTGTTAAAAATCTAAAGGTATAAATACCCCTCGATTGAATCACCATAAATTCTATCACGGCATAATTAATCAACTAATGTAAATGCTTAAAAATATCTCAGCTATATCCAATTTAAGTTTAATTTTCAAAGCATAAATTCAGTTTAGCTTCCCGGGGCGGCGCGGGATTGAGTCGTTGACTCTCCGCGAAATTGCAGCCAACATTTTTATCCCTTTGTTGTAGTTGAGAAATTTAAGAGAGGATCCCTTTAGTCTTTGTAATTTTGTTACTCGTTTTGATTGTCCACCGATGAAATGTTGCGGTTGAGCGACTCTGATATTGTAGAATTTAAACTTTATAAATATTGAGGGTTGTTTTAAATCTTTTGGAGATCAGTTTTATTGAAACATTTTAAGGATAAATATGAATATAAAAAAGGAGACTAATTATTCTCTACAAATAAAACTCGTACTTTATATTATTTACATAGCCTATGCGAAACCATGTTAGTCAAAATAAAATTCGATAATAAATGCCTCCTCCTGAATGTAACCTTATTACCATATTATTCGCTTTTCCTCACATTTTCCCATTTCTGGATTTCATCGGGTTCTTTAGACTGATTTTTATAAAAGCTAATTTTTATATCTCATTTTCTTTTTATGATATAATGAGATAAGAAATACCTATTACACATTTATTTGACTTTACTTCGCAATTACAAATTCTGTTTGATTTTTAATTACTTTTGATTGGCGATTGGTTCCTATTGACTTCATTCTTACTCGAAAACCTATAAAAACCGTCTTGATCATGAAATTTGGTAGTCCGACGGGAAATTTAATGGTACAATATGTATTATCATAATGAGGTGTAGGTGCAATGAAACGTTACTCCTATAAAGTATCTCAAGAGTTGTAAACTTAACTACTTAGTTCGTGATAGTATTAGAGTGAAAAAAATTTATAGTTATCATATCATGAGCTACTTACAATAAAGATTGGAACTACTAGGAATCCTGCCCAAATCCGTAGTGGCATTGCATTTTCAGTGTCACAGTATAGTATAGCTTATTTATAGTTGATATAGGAATCTATAAAAATGTAATAACGTTTCATATTTTCCGGGTACGATGAATAACGTTACAAGTAAGAATTAATATTGAAACTTATTCTTTAAATGGGAGAAAATACTTAAAGATAAGCTCAAAGATGATGAAAAATTTAATCCCTTTTCACAACAAGGCTTCCACATCGGAGTTCTCGTCTAATGCTTTGAAGAGATTTAACCGATATTGACGTTAAGTTTTCAAATTAGATTTCCATTTTTCCAGTTTCTCAACGAAATTTAGCAGTGTATATTATTGTAATTAGTATTTGTTAGTAATTATGATCCTAAACTTTAAAATATATGGTCTAATAATTAGACAATACAATTTCAGAAAAGAAACTGAGCAGTATCTAATAAGAGAGAAAAATCTACCAACAATAAAACTGCACTGCAAATATTACAAACAAATTTACCGTATTGTAAATTTGTTAGACGATATTTAATATATGAAATTACTTGTAAAAAGTATGCGATTTTGGGAGAAAATACATACAATCACCATAATTCTACAATCCGAAAGAAATACTTCTAAGTTATTATGTTGATAATTTTTGATCGCTGATATACATACGCTCTGTTCCATAGATCAATGGCATATCAGTTTAAACATCGAATATAGAAAATTCTAGGTCACTAAATATTCAAACGCATATGTGCATAAAAATATTAATGCATGAGTAAACGAAATTAGCATGCTTGTTAAATTATCGGGATTAGCAGAAGCTTCAAATCGTTGTACTGTTATATTACACATGAGTTAACAGCGGTGCATTCATAAGGTGACATTTAAATATGAATATGTCGCAGCTCTCGCATCGCGTCGCGTCTGCTAATAATCTATGATTTTTCCGCACATCTGCTCCCGAGCTCTGCACTAACAGTTTCAAGATGCAATCAAAGCATGTTATAACTCATTAAAATATAATTCCTATATCTTCTATTATCATCTCAATGTATCTTTCCAATTAATATTATAAATTTGAAAGTAACTGATAAATCTTAACATTATTTTATTCATATCAATAAAGGTATAAGGTCAGTAGGTGTAAGTGATAGTGAGTAGGAAGGTAAGTAATGAGTGTAGCGAGTGAGTGTATAGTACAAACAAAATATATTTTAATCCAAAATAACTTAAAATAAATGTTAGGTGTAAATCCAAATTTAAATTTATTTGGTACTAGCCGACCCGCGTGACTTCGTCAACGCTAATTATAGTGGTTTTATTTACTTAATGTTTTATGAATCACAATCTTTAACTTTGGATAACTATTTAATGATGTCCGAGGAAAATTAAACAAATCATATATCCTGAAGCAAACTCTTAAACTGGTTATAACTTATAAAAATCTGTTTAGTATATTAGCTTGACCAAATAAAAAACTACGAAGACAATACAAATTAAAAAAATATCAAGCTTTTTATTGAAATTGTAATATGAATACAAAGTTCCGTTGTAATGTTTTAAGGTAGGTGAATTAAATCCCTCTCTCCAACAGGATTTGTCCTTTTTTTATGGGATAAGAAGTACCTTATGTTATAATTCAGCTAACAACATTACACAACTTCGTTCCGGAATATTAAGGTATGTGAATCCTTCTATCCCACAGGAACTATACCTCTTTTCCGGAATAAAAAGTATCTTCTTTTCTAAGTCAGATGCGTGTATGCCAATTTTATCCAAATCGATACAGCCGTCATAGCGTGACGTACGTACAAAAATATAGACAGACAGACAAAAATCTGAAAAATAAATTGTTTAATTTGCATTAAATTGAAATATCTTTCATGTAGATCACATTAAATAAATGTAAGTACAACATGTTTTGTAAAAAGTCTCAATTTCCTAAATAAATTTTCGGCACAAAGTTTTTGCTATCTACAGAGTTTTGTTATAAAGTTAAGATAACAATCTCGTCATACACAATTTGTATAGAGTAATTTGAGTCATCGGGGAAAAATCCAACAAATTGACGTCACCCTCGTACTATAAAAGTTTTTATTCACATTCTTATAGGTAGAAAAGTTGCCAAGCATGATTTTAAGAAGCATTTATTTACATATTTCTTTATATATTTATAAGAATAAATAAAAGAATTTTTCTGTATGTCAACTGGTGAAGGTAAAATAAAAAGATGAGAGTTTAAAAATTCCTAATAATAAACATTTTTTAGAAATATTCTTATGATAATATACCCTGGTTTTGGTCATAAATGTCAACACATTAAGTATGTACTTATATATAAAACGATACAATACTTAACCTAAGATGAATAGATTTAAATGTACCTAGCGACATCCAATAAAGTGATTCCAACCAAAGGAAGCAAGAAGATAACCTACTTACTGATCCGGCGTATTCTATTTGCCTGTAATAATCGCGATGACAATCTGATATTACATAAAAGATTTGCCCTCTTTTCGAACGAAATGCGATTTTCTTTCTCCCTTCACAGCTACAGCTACTTCACCTCATTCTTTGGTATTGAAAATATCTATTACTATTAGGCATTTTTGAATATATTCGAATAAGTAAGAAATTTTGGCGCCAGCATACATAATATAAGGTAGGGAAGGGTGAGATTGGAATAGATACGTAAACATAAACAAACTTGGCTAAATGTATATGGGATTTTTTCATAAATAAAGTAAATTACGTTGTAAATGTAAAAAATAAAAATAAAAATATTTTAACATATGTAGATAACGGAAGGAAGATATAACAATAATATACACAATCTGATTTAACATTAAACTAATGTCAAAACTACTAATAGATTCGGGTCCCTTATCAAACAACTCCCTAACACGCTATGCTAATATGTGTACACATCTAATAGTATGGTAACATTATTCAAACAAAACTAGGGCTATGGGTCGTATGAATTCAACTCTTCCTCATTAAACTTGAAAGGTACTTTTTTCTTAATAAGATCAGTTTAAAGTCTCGTTATTAAA
>JAOPUB010000005.1:2577169-2591028 GCA_027564055.1 Neptis clinioides
TAATTATGGAGGCTTATTGCATTATCGAACATTTAAAAAGTGATGTTATTAGAAATTTAAAAGAACTCTCGATATAATAGCAATTAGCATGGTATCTAAACTAATTCTCTTGAATTTAATTAATCAATGTTTTTTTATAGATTCATTGATTCATTATGATTTTTTTTTCTAAATGTATTGGCAGTGGTATCATTTAAATATCTATTAATATTGTAATGATATTTCTTATAAACATATAGAAATAGCCTCATGTGATTTTTGTTTTATTAACCATAATAGTTTTCTTTATATTATTAACTTGGGTAACTACTACGTTGTACAAGATCTATAATAATCGGACCGCTTTGTGATCTCAGATAAATAGTAATTCATTTGTGTGTTAAGTTCACCAATATCTTTTTCGAGCACGTTCAATTGTTCGTTGTGGTCATTATACAATTCTTCCATATTAGCAAGAAGTTTTAGTTGCATTTGTGTATCACTGGCTAACTTAGTAGCACGATTAAGTAACAATTGAGCTCGTTCTCTTGAATTTGAGGTCTGACTTGCCCGCTCGGCAAGTGATATATTTGTTTGTTTAAAATCTTGTCTTAATTGTCTTGCTTTCTGTTCAGCGCCTTCAGCTTTATTCACGACATCATTTGCTTCTTGTTTCACTTGCTCTGCGTCACTTTCAATTTTAAGTATATTTTTCTGCAAATCAGATAAACGAGAACGTAGTCCTTCCACTTCATCCATAGTTTCATTAGCTTTCTTTTGCGCTTGTTCACTTTCTAAAGCTATGGGCAACAGATCACTTCTAGCTGCTTCGATGTCATTATTAGCCTTATCGATAGCATTCTCTGCTGCATCTTGGGCAGCTTGGGCTTCGTCCAAAGCTTCTAAGACTTTATTAGCCATTCCTAACGTTATATTAGCCGCTTTATTTACAGCTGTTGCATTTTGTTTTAGCGCTTTAGCTATATCAAGATCAGGTTTGGTCTCAGCAATTATATTTTCAATATTAGTTAATTGTGAAACAGTCGAATTTATGCGTTGAGATAATTCAGTAATCTCCTTTGGTTCAATACTTATGGATAAATTCAATATTTCAGTAGCAAGTAGTCGAACATCTTCAGGTGTATTGTAAGTTTTAGATAGAAATTCTTTCAGTTCAGATGTAAGATCCTGACTTTCATTAGTAGCTCTTTCTGAAGAAGATTTAAACTCTCTGGCTTTATTGAACAAATCTTTTGCTCTAGACCGAACAGCAACAGTATCTTGTTTTACTTGAGAGACTGATCTAAATAAGTCTTCAGCAGTTAATTCATGATCCTTAATTCTGTGTTCTGTTTTATTTGCAAAATCCAGCGCTTGTTCTGCTTTTGTTATAGCTCCTTGATCGCACGAAATACCACCACATTTTCCACATCCAGCCCCACCACATATGTCACATGTGTCACTTTCTTGACCACACATATTTTCATTTATTTTTGGTAACTGGGATTCCAATTCAGATAGCTGTTTCTGTAATTCATCTAACTTTTTGTCATTTTCATTTTGCGTATTATTAAAATTAGTATATTGCATTTCTATTAGTCGGTCTGTGTTTTTGATTTGTCTATCTGTATTAGCTATGATAGTTTGAACACTCTCTGCTTCATCTACTGCATTAACTGCTTTTTGTTTTGCCTCACGTGTTAGATTTAGAGCTCCTTCTAAATTGGCTTCCTGTAATTTTGTTGCATTATTATCTAATTCAATTGTTTTTGATTTTAAATGGTCAATACTATCTCTTAAGCCATCTAAAGTAACATTGCTAAGATTTATTTTTGACGTAATAGCATTCAGATTATCATTACTATCTTTAACTTTCTTTTCTGCGTTATTCAATTGATCTTGTAAAGACGATATATTTGTTAGCAGCTCCTTTACTGTAGTTTGACCTAACTTTGCACTTTGGAGTGCATTTTCTACATCTGATAATTTTTTCGTCATTTCTTCAAAGTCCCTCGTGTATGCGCCAGTCGCACCTACTACTTTAATCTTACTTGCATTTCCAATTGCTAATTCTGTTTGAATGCGTAAGTCTTCTATTAGTTTATCCCAACTGTCAAAACATTCACCGCAAGCGTAACAGTCTGGAGCTTCACCTAAATAACCTCTGGCACACATATCGCATTTATATCCACCAATCCCTGGCTTGCAGTTACAGGAACCACTATCTCTCGTGCACTGTTGTGAAATAGATCCATGCAAATCACAATCGCATTCATAACATTCAACATTAGGGTTACCCCAATGATTTTCTTGGCATTGATCACATTGTCTACCTCCATAGCCAGGTTTACAATCGCACTTACCTATATAGGGATTACATTGAGATGAAATAGAGCCAATTGGATCGCACTCACATGGGTCACAACCAGTACCTAAGGCTATTCTCCAATGGTTCTCAGTACACTGATCGCAATTTATGCCCACGACGTTATTAAAACAGGGACACTGTCCTGTCACTCCATTGCAATTGCCACGAGTGAAATTTGTACCTAATACTGAACAATTACATTTATAACAAGTCTTTTCCAATGCATTTCCAAAATACCCATCTTCACAGAACTCGCAATGTTCTCCAGCTGTATGATGTAAGCATTGTAAACATTTCCCTGTATATGGATCGCAATTTCCAGGTTTGGTAGTATCAATATTGTCACTACATTCACATTTTTCACATGTACCCTTAATAGGATCACCATAGTAATTATCAGCACACACATCACATAGTGGTCCAGCATAACCTTCTTTACAATCACAAACCACATCTTTAGTTTCAGAATCCAACCCACATCGGTCAGCATGACTATTCTTGTTTGGATTTCCCTTAACACCTGGACAGGGGCAAAGTCGGCAAGGTATATCGACACCAAGTCTTGGATCACCATAGTACCCTTCTATACATCTTTCACATCGATGACCCTCTGAAAAGTCCCTACATTCTTTACATGCTCCAGTCTTATCATCACATTCTACAGCATGGCCGTTACAATCACATTGTTGACAATTAGGAAAGTTGAAGTATCCAGGTTGACATAAGTCACAAGCACGGCCATAAGTATTAGCCCTACATTTGCATTGTCCACTTGTAGCGTCACAAAAATTATCAAGAGAACCGATACTGTTGCAATCACAACGTTTACAACCAAATTTACTAAATCCGTATGTTCCAGGAGCACAACGGTCACATCTGGCACCAACAATATTCTCAACACATTGACAATGTCCAGTGTAAGGATCACATTGATGACTTTTTGAACCAGAAGGGTCACATTGACATGATTCTGATCCATTTCGTATGTAAAATCCAATGCTTGCATGATACTTTTTACAAATTTCAGGAATATTATCTCGGTTAAGATCGTAATAATATGAATCTCCACAGTTATACCGATCAAATTCATCTCGCATAGTACTTCCATTTGATAAAAACGGCAAGTCATCAACCGATGGTATTAAAACTATAGAGTCTATTAAAACAGAGGCTCTACTATTTGAGCTGTATCCATCTTGCCTTCCTAAGTAAATACGAATTTGAGTCTCTTTATTCTTTTCTAAACAAACTGTTGGTCTAACTAAAACACTGCGCTGATTTGCAGGTAGCTTTGTAGTAATAGTATCATCTTCTGGGCGCACATTGGCACAAGGAGAATCTGTGTCTATTGGTAAAGGTCTTTTGACTAATATTGTAGCTTCTTCCCAATTCAAATGAGATTGTGGTTCATATCTAATTAATACATTATAGTTCATACTAGTTTTCAAATTATTGATAACAAATACTAGTGTACTACTTTCTGGTATTTTCATGAAACCAGGTCCCGTCCAAGTTTCTTTTCTACCATCTGGATAATTTTCACGTATAACTACATGGCATAATTGACTTTGTATTGCATTGTCATCTATTTGAGAATCGCACTGGCTAGATTCGGCTTCATAAATAATAGAATCAAGGGCACCGACGAAGAAATTTTGTATAGGTTGATCACAACGACGTCCTACTACGTTTGGGCGACACTTACATTGTCCTGTTATAACATCACAATCCCTATCAAGGGAACCACCAAGATCACAGTCACAAGGTAAGCATCCATCATCAGTATTCGATAATCCATAAAATTCAGGTAAACATTGATCACAGTTTCTGCCAGTTACGTGACGTTTGCAGAAACAAACTCCCGAAAAAGGATCGCATCCTCTTTCGTTTATAGTTCCTAGAGGATTGCACGTACATGAGTCGCACCCATCTGGATTTTTTGGATCGAAATTCCAATAGCCTTCTTTACATCTGTCACAGCGAGCTCCATCAACATTAGATTTACAAAGACAACGACCTGAAGTTTTGTTATTAATTAAGTCTGTTTCATCTTCACACAAAATTTCTTTATCTGTGGTACCATCTGGATCACAATCACAAGGCTTACAAGTTTCTGGGTCTTCTATGCTTACACTAGGATCACGATAAAAAGTAGGTTTGCAACGTTCACAATTCACTCCCATAGTATTATGTTGACAATTATCGCAAACACCACCACTAACTTTACCTGTTTTATTGTAAACAGCGGCATCGAAATGACATGTAATAGCATGATTATTACAAGTACATCTTTTACAGGCATTAGAAGTTCTGCCGACAGCAGGCTGCCATGGAAAATCATTATAAAAATCTTCACAATATTCACAATTTAGACCACGTGTATTATGGTTACATTCACAGCGTCCATGTACCATATTGTTCTTAGCGTCAACTCCAGGCATTGGCAAGCACCTAGAAGCATGACCATAACAAGAGCAAGAGCCACGCACAGTCATTTCATAAATGGAATAGTAATATTTTTCTTGAATTTCAGCTCTATTATCAAGTAAATCATCACCGAGAGTATGAAGTTTTGTAAAATTAATTCTTAAATTCGTCATTCTTAATAGATTTTGAACTTCCTCAGAGTAAGGATTTGTCACATGGATATTTGGAGGCAAGACTCTGAATATAACTTCACCTTCCGTAGACGGCGCCACACCCGAATAGCGAGACTCGCAAACAACCTCTGTTAAGTTTCGTTGCGTATGCTGAGGTACGAAAGGGAATGCTTCTTCGCATTTGTGGGCGAAATATCTATAAACACGCCAGGTCTTTCCAAAGTCAAACGATCTCTCGACTAACATAGCTGCTGGACGAAATGTTTTAAACTGGATTATTAAATGAGTAAGATGAAATTCTGCTTCCATGTCAAGTTGAATAGTAACATTTTCCTTCCCATTTTCAGATTGCCACCAGGATTTTCTAACAGTACCAGGAGTATATTTGTAAATAATGTTTTGTATACGATGATTGAAAGATTTATTAATTGTACTGTTACTTGAATCACACCAAAAACATTTTTTCCGATCTTCAAGATGCGATACAATACAATAACGTTCGCGTCCAGAGCTTCCGCACGTGGAGGAGGCAAAGAGTCGCGCCTCACGACCGATAAGCAAGTTTCCAGTCGCAGGATAACAAGAGCTAAGTTCGCAGGCTCGGTCTAAAAGTCGTGGATCTGCACGTAAGCGGTCTCGATCGCGACTATATACGGCATGTCCGCCGGATAACAACGCGGAGAAAATAAAAATTGCGGCACGTAGAGCCATAGCGCGACCCGAGCTCACCGCGCGCTGCCTACTGCACTGCGGTCTGCGACCGGCCGACCCGCTCCACTCCCGCGCAGCCCGCTTCCCCCGCCTCGTTCACATCATCCAGCTACTCCACTCGCTTACAGGGCCAGACTTAAAATAAACATATCGATACGAATACATTCGTGTTATAGCCGAAGGCTTTTTAAATTATTATACACTTGCCTGCTATTTTTATTTATGCAAATTGTATATTTTGATTGGAAAAATAAATCTATATATATGAATAAAATTAAAGTGTCTTCCAAATTAACAGCTTTTCAGTAAATACGTATGGAAGTATAAAAGGTTTGGTATGCATTTGAAAGTGTAAACATAAAAATAAAAAAAAAATGTATAACTTTATGTCTCTCTGTTTATTGCAGCTAATTGCTGAATCGGTTAGATAGATATTATTAGGACTTTAGCTGACAGATGGTTGATGTTATAAATTTAAAAAAGTTTTATATTGGTTTTGACATTGTTTTGTCTTTTTAATTTTGAACTTGGTAATATTAATTTATTTATAACATTATTTTTTATATTTTAAAATAATATAAATGTATCTACTACTTTTATCAGTAGTATAACACTAGTATTATCTAATAACCTGAATCAGCTATGTACATTTTTGTTGATATGTTTCGATTTATACAATTTAACAAAAAGTTTTAACCGATTAACGGAATACGGCCCTGTACAAGGCGTCGACCGATCTCGCCCGCACGCCTCCAATGCTATTCTCCGAAATAGGCACTAAGCAACTAAAACAAACACTTTTTGGACTTGTTTTTATTATGGTAAAGATATGGTATGTTATGGTTTTAGGAATGAAATTGCGAGTGAATTTGTTATAAGTTACAAATTAAATTAATAGCTCAGAAATTATTGAAAACGGGAATATTTTTTTTTATCGCGTCATATGACGTGTACTGTACATAGAGAGCTTGTGCGGGAGCTGGTAGTTGACAATAATACTCTGGCCGGCAGCCGTCATCACCCTTCCGTTCTACACATCCGTTGCTGATAAAGCATTTGCGATTGAATATAGTTAGTTACTAATTACACAAAATTTGTTGGTAAATTTAGTTGATATTTGAAATTATTAAAATAAAAAGGAAATGTTTTTGAATAGGTTTATTATTTCTAGAATACGGCCATTAATTTTTTAAGGTTAAAGGATTTATTTTAAAACTTTTATAGTATCTACAAATTTATTTTATATCTAATTTACTATCCTATAGAAAAATTAAGAAACCGATGACACCATTGATTAGTTTGCGCCCGTTTGTTTCATCATAATTGCTTAATGAAGTGCAAATTTGCAGTTAGTTTAACTTACCTACTCCACTACTCAATTTACACCTCAATAGCTACTTCAGCAAAAGCTGTCTACATAAATATATCACAAAAATAGTACGACTAATATAATAAAAACTGGGTTAATATATCAAGTGTTAGTATTGACACGGACATCCGATACTTCATAAGCAGTGATGAATTGCTAAAGTTTATGAAGTAGGTATCAATAAGATTGAAAGTCGAGAAAAGAAAGGTAAACATTTGTCTGACTTAAATTTTGTGTAAATTTATTAAACGGACGGTCACCTAATACTTTTCAAAAAATTAAAAATAAAACCTTAACGAAATAAATAAAATATTGAAGCGTATTTTGTTAAGTAGGTACTAAAATACTAATAAAAATATTTAATGTATATAACATGAAATTATGCCCTCTGATAATATATTTCGACAGTTCTGCTGATAACCCTTTTTTATCAACGTCAAGTAAAATAGAACTAAAACCATACGATGGCACAAAGCTAATGTAACTTGGGTAAGTAGATAAAAATTCTATTACTCAAAATTAACATAAGTGTAAGTTAAATATATTTTATTATTTAGATTCAGGTTATGAATTATAAATTGGTAAGAGAAGTGGAGGTTCATTCGTTAATCGAGAATGTGAGTGAATGTTGTTTATACACGTATTAATTTTTATGTATACACACATAAAATTAAGTGTACATTTTCAACTTTGTCACTGAAGAGCATACTATATTATAAAAGATTATATTTTGGTATATTACTTAAGATTTTTATTTGTAACATTTATATTGTCTATCATTGTTTAGGTTCTTTATACCTCTCTCTATTTATAAAAACTTCTAATGGTGTATTTAAATATTTACTTTATATATCAACAAAACGATTATTTTTAGTACAAATAATACTTTAAAATGTTCAATCGTATCATAGTAAGTGCATCTTAAGGTCTATTCTTAGCTTAAGAACCCAAAAGAATTTAATGATTTAACGAAAAGTTAAAAAGAAGTGTAAATAAATAATTTAATTTTCAATAAATTAGTATTGTTTTAAAAACTCTGACATACATAGGTATATTTATTATTACAATATTGTATAGTGCGTCACCGGTGCTGTGAATGAACGCTTTCGTTTTGATAAAGATTCATCTTAAAAGCCGGTTGTAGTGTTAAAGGTCTTAGAAGATAAACGTATGACTTTATTACAATTTGTACTTTGAGCAAAGTTTTAAAACTTGTTAGCAAAGCCATATGTATTAACTAATAATATTATTTAATTATGAATTGAATTTTCAGATTAATCGTCCTAAATAAATGGCAGTATTGACCTACATATTATTAAGGTTATGTATGTATGCTCTATATAATCAACACTTTAAAGATACATATTTATAAATAGTTTTAGTAAATAATACACTAACTAATCGACCCACACCGGTTTCCACGTTTAATACTTAGATTTATCAAAAAAAGATTTAATTCTCAATATATTGTTGCTAAATAAATATTTTTACATTGGCACTTACGATCGATAGTATATTTCATCATTACTCCGCAGGAACTATAAATTTTTCTGGGATAAAAATATTTTTGTAGCATGTAGCTTAAAACATATGATATTCCTATAATAATCCAGATTATAAACTATATAAGTATCTGCAAAATTTCCTTTAAATCCGTTGAGTCGTTGTCGCGTGATAGAGTAACAAGCATCAAAAAATTTAAACACCCAAACATACTAATTATCACATTTGTAATATTAGTATGATAAAAATAATTTTTTGGTTTCCAAAAAACAGTGTTAAAATTCATATTTGTCTACCACACAATAGGTACATAAGGAAGTGAAGTAACACACTAAGCCACAAACAGCTTAAACGAACGCTTGCAGCAGTGATTTAATAGCCTAGTTGCGCTATCTTTATAGCAAGTCGCCTAATTTTGGCCGTCGACAGGGAAGTATGAATCTCAGTTCAATGAACTCGAGTTCCTAAGATAAGTGGGATACATAGTTGTTACATAAAATTTATCCATTTTCAAATTCTTATAGTATTATTATAATTTTAAAGGATGATGATGCTGATTTTTTTTTCTTATTCTAATACTTCTTACATGCAATGACTAAACAGTATTAAAGCTATAAATAGGAACCAATTAGATGTAAATGTTATAATAAAACAATTATACAATAACCAAAAATGAATTAGGTTTACGCACGATTTCACTATCATACTTATTTTGAAAAGCTTTCGACACACCGCTGAAGAATAAATTTTAATAATACTAAAATAAGTTTTTATTTTTATAGCTTAATTTAAATGAAGATATTTTACTTAAAATATCTAGTTATAATCGATTAAAACAAGAATTGACAATTGCAAAAAATAAATATTTACAAGAACACTTTGTTTGAATCTCAATGAATATTTGAATAACATCTGTCGCGCACATGGCAGCGGTCATGCAAATTAAAAATAAAGCTGGTCACTTACGGTACCACAGTATTATTAGGCACACAATTGAGGTACATACAACAAAGGTTCTAAAAACACATCAGAATGGGTAATTTGTTACCTATTCTGATTTTAATTATTTTATGTAGAGTATTATAACTTTATCGTAACATTGTCCAAAAAACCTACACATTGTTGAACAAAGTTTGTTAAAAAAAAGTTCAATAAAATTTTGTTGTCATAAAAAACGAAAATAATACTTTCGCCTATATTTTGCCTTGTTATTTTGTTTTATTTATTTATTTATGCACCTTATAACCCCGAGTAAGTATAGTAAAAGATCATTTGAAATGTGGTGTAGGCACAAAATAAAATGACTTGATGATATATAATATGTATTTAATCTTATACGTAAAAACAGATACATATAGAATGAAAAATGCTATACTTACCATATTCATCTATATACACAACACAAATTATTATAATACGATAAACTACGTATACATTATATAATAAACTATAAATATCATGGATCTAAATTTTGCCGAAAAACTTCATTTTTATTTTATACTTGAAATTATGTTATATTATCTATTTCCTCTTATCCTCGATAAAAAGCTTTCCGGGTAACATAATTTATGTGGTGTTGCCATAAATTAAGAAAAAATACATATGGCCTTTTAACTCATGACGTAAAATTGGAGTATATAAAGTATTGTAAGTTAGACATAATCTCTGGAATTACTAATTAACTATCATTTTTCTCTCTTTTTTTTATTCTCTTTTTCCTCCTCTCACTTTGTGTCATTTTTTATCTAATGATAGCGAGATACACTCAATGTAAAATGCCAATGCAATGGATATTGATTATGATTTTACTATAAGCACTCGAAGCTAAGCTAAAGCGGACTCCTCGTTTTTGTTATAAAATTCTTATTCTAAAGTGTTATCAAAATTTATAAAATATTTATTTCTTTAGCAGTTTTAGTTTTTTAAATATTAAAAGTGTTACAAAATATATTACAGTTTTTGTACGTGTTTTAGTACTGACCTGCGCTGTGCATGATTCGCTGCACGCACCAAGCTCCTTGCAGCCCGCAAACGTGCCTCCCATGTTGCACATGCCGTATATGCACTCCCACCGACTGATGAGACCACCCATTGCTGCTCTTCAATCTAAACAGATAGTTGTTTACAAAAATCAGTTCAACTAAGTTTCATGAGTCAATTACTCATGAAATTATTAATTATTAATATTATTAACAAAAAATCTACTTAACAAATCGCAGTCTTACCTTCGTGAGCAGGTCCTTGTAATCTTTAATGATTGGAGTGAGTTTCTCCGATTTGTCCGTATAGTAAATGATAACTAAACTAGCACTCGCGTACCAGATTTCCAATTCGTTGAGTACGGTTCTGATAGTGGCTTCACTTGATGCGGATGTGCTAATTTTCTGTGCAAATAAGGTTAAAGTTTTATTTTTGTTTTACAAAATAATGAAAACACTGAAAAATATTTTTTTGTTTATTAGTCCCACTAATTCACCATAGGTAAGTAGCAAATCTAAACCTCTTAAATGTTTATCTTTCTTATTATTGTATTTTTACCTATTACTTAATTTTCATAAATCTGTAACTAAATACATAACATTTAACTTAATTTCGAAAAAATGTTTGTGGTATATAAGAAACTAGCAGATCCGCCCGCCCTTCGCTTCGGGTGTTTAAAATAAAATTATAGTCCATATGGATGAATCAGGATGAATGTAGCGGAACTGAACGACTGAACCCGAACCCGGACCCGGAACCGAACCCGAACTAAACAAACCGAACAAAGGAACCGAACCAAACATTTTACAAAACATAAATCTCTAAACGCACTTTTACAAAAAATTAATTTCTGAACGCACTTTTACAAAACATAAATTTCTCAACGCACACATAACATAGAATAGTTGTTACAGCATTTGACTGGATTGGACAACAAATGTTTGACATGTAATAAGCAAATCAGCATTTATTGAAAAGATATAGTTTTCATTACACATATCGAGTATTCATTTTTTAAAATATGTATTCTGCTTTTTGGGCCGGAGACAAATCCAACAAATTAAAAACCATGAAAATTGGTTTAGCAGATCTCGAGTTATAAGTGTTGTAACAAACCCGTCTTTGTTTTATATATAGATGTTAATGTAATGTTTATTATTTATCAATATTTTGTTATATATAATATCTCCAGGAAACACAATAAAATCCATATTTTAAAATATACTTAGCATGAAAAATATTACGGTCAATCCACCGAGTCTAGCCCCCGATAACTTTCAAAATAACGAACAAAGCAGAAGCTGTCGTGGACTAGACTAACGAGCATCTTTACATTTCAAAGTAAGAACGATATGTACTTGTAAAGCTTTCATTTGTTTCTTAATATCATTTGCCACATTTAAGAAATGTTTCAGCTGCAAGGTATCAGGTTTGATATATTCCATCTGCAAAAGCCCAAATACCTCTCGCCAATGAGTCTCCGTGAAATCTGATCCGCGGAGGTACTTTAGTGCACCTGTGAGTTCCTGTTACGAATAAATTTACTAACTTTAAATAAACACACACTCTCAAATTAAATCTATAAAATCGGTTATAAGTAAAATTGTTGTTTTTCATAGTATTTTAGCACCTTTTTAGATTGTTTTTAAATAAAAAAAGTTAAGAAATTACCGTATATCTATCAAGTTCTTGTTTCAAATACAGTGTTATGGAAGTAAATGGTTCCAAAAGTCCATTCCATTTATAAATGAAATCATCCAGTAAATGAAGTTTTTTCTGAAAAACGATCCATTCTTGTTCGGCGATTGTTTCATAATCTATATCAGAGCCAAATAATGTTTATCAGAAACATATCATCATCTTTTAAAGGAAAATATTATTGTTAAACTTTACCATCGTTATAACTTTTAAATTTAATCCAAAGATTTAATAGTTCTGCCTTAAGATTATCAGCTTCCTTCCAAACTTCCGAGGATTCAATGTTTATGTTAAATTTTTCACATTCCAACCTTAAAAAATAATGTTGACATATAGAATTCGCATAAATAATCGTGAATCAGTAAAATTTCGTTATTTGAAATCTATTTAGTGTGTTGGGAGTTAGCGTGAGATAATCAATTGCATATGTAAGTTAAGCAATGCAAATTATGCGGCATACTTATATAAGTATGGTAGTAATAGCATTTATATGTTAGTACGGTGGTTTAGACTAAACTGCTAACTTTATGTTAAATACATATTTTAATTACGTGATATTATTATTAATTTAGAATATAATTAGAATTAAGCAATTTACTCATGCAAATGTATCTAATAAAAATATAGTAAGAAAATTGAGTAACTCAGAAAAAAGAATATTTACTACCATGAAATAATTATTAATATAAAAGCTTACAATAGTTCATTTTTCTCGTTTTCAAACTTGTTGAAATGATCCACGGCATCAAACACTGAGCGACATCTTTCGATCATTTCAGAATATGATACGTCCCTTGTATCTTCTAGACGCGGTTTGTTTTGATTCCATCGAGACACCAGCGCTTCTATTCCATTGTGCAAGTTTTCCCATTCGCCTTTTAAATTTGTTTTAACGATTTCAGCCTGCAAAATTAAATATTTGTTTTTTTTTAATTAAATTTAAAAAGTTAGTTAATCAAGGGTTTAATTAGCTAGGGGATCTACGGGATATCTGCCCTTGGGGCCTCTTCTACTCGTGCTTAAGGGATCATTTACGGTATGGATAAAATCCCAAAAAATTTGAAAGAGAATGTAGTCCTGATAAGATGTGGCGGGACCGGAGATTTTAATGCAGGATTGATTTCGACATTATTATACTTACAGGTTAAATAACTAATTTTATAGAAGACGAGCAACCTGCCCTCGCTTCGTTTCGGGTATTTGAAAAGTAATTGTAATCGATTTGGGGAATAATTATAATTGACATTCGATGATAGTGTAGCTTTCCATCATTGAAAAAAAAGAGTAAGAGATATATAAAGACAAAGAAAGATAAAGCATAATAGCACAGATAGAATAGGAAAAGGGAACGGGAGATAGAGACAAACTGTGAGTGAGAAATAGAGTGATAAAAATATAGAGAAAAGAGACGGAAATGAGAATGAAGGAGAGATAAAAAAGATTAAAGAAAAAAACACTACAGCCGTATGCACTCGGGAATATAATATTTATGGCAACACGCTTAGCCTATGTTGACCGAAAAGGATGACGCTTTCGGTTGTAAAATTTTTGTATTATTAAAATAAATTCAACAGTTTTTGAGCTTAGATAAAATGGCCAAACAACAAACAATCAAATCTTTATACTAATACTAGTCGACCCGCCCCGGCTT
>JAOPUB010000005.1:2686391-2697849 GCA_027564055.1 Neptis clinioides
GACCTTCCTGTTTCTTCCTGTGAGGGTTTTGTTGCATTTGATGGGATCATTGCCATTTTTTTCTGTACTATTACTGTCTTCCACTGTTGTGTCTTCGTGTTTATGGCGACGGCGGCACGTTGCTCGCAGCTCGGGCTTCGGCCCATACGTATGTATATAGCTATGACCGTGCCGACTGCGACTCTAGCAAGGGGTCGCAACTAGTACTATACTAGTGCCTCAAAGTAGCACGTTCAACTCTACGGCAGCCTATATTATATATATTGGTCCATCACCTCCAACCTAGCGCACTCACTCGCGATCACGACTCCGAGTGCGAAAAATGCGGCGCTCTTCACAATTGACCTGCAAGATAATATAGGATTGCTATATTTAATGTAAATATTAAGTGATAAGGTAACTCTTATAGTCTAAGATCCCGAAGTTTCATTGCGCATGTAACACTAAATAATAATAGAATAGAAATATCCCTAACTATGAAGTTAGATTATTTCCTTTGAAAGGTAGACATGATACCTAGCTTTATATTTTATTTAGTATAGTATAGAAACCTACTTACTTATAGTTAGTATTAAAGCTGATATTAAATATTCTATACTATTCTATCTATATACATTTTGATGGTTCAAAATGTTTGTAGATAGTATAGCATAGAACACAACAGAAAGTTTAAGCTTTTATAAAATCATGAACATCTGATTGTTGCAGGATCTTGGTCTATTAAGTAAACATAAATTGTTTTGATAACACTGATTTGATTTATAACAATCATTATGTTTTAAAGCAATCATTTTAACTGGTTATATTTTGCAATATAATAAATAAGCTAATGAACAGAGTTTGGAAAAAATTGTCAAATTAATATCATGTGATCCAACAAATCCACTGATTTGGAATCTATTTTTAGTCTGTAATCCAAATATTTCAGATAGGTAAATTATTTTATCTCTAAGTTGCACAATGGGATACTGAAATGATGTCTTATTTGATATAATTACATTTTTTGGAACAAATCACAAGTCATTTTTGCAAAAATTATATTTTTTTATTGTGTATCATTACTAAACATCATTTATGGTCTTCAAACACAACAAAGTAAATAATGTACTTATGAAAAATAATGCTTAATTGTACAAATAAGATTACTCTCTCATTAATTCATAAAAGAGCAGGAAAAGACAACCCATTGTTGTCTCTAATACTCATAAGAATATATGTAAATATGTTTTGTATAATACATGACAAATTCACTTAACTATTGAATTCACTCCACTTTGACTGGCGGAGTCTCGGTACCGCTCAGCTGCTGTGTCCAAACCGACCGTGAATCTTCATATCTAAACCCCTCACCGGTTAATCAAACACGATGCCAGGAGATACAAACTAATGTCCAGTTTCGACATGTATCGGTAACAATCAGTTTTTTTTTGGAACTAGAAACGTTATTTATAATTCTATGTCTACACAATGATTTTTACTGGAATATTTAGAGTCATTTACTAAGTAGAATTTTGGAATAAGTTAATAATGTCAGAATTTACTTCCAGGGTTGCCAAACTAAGCTCGAAGATTGGTATCAACAGCAATACTTCCTATTCATGCTAGCTCTATTCATCGTTGCAGTTTTCAAATTAGCCATTTTGTTGAGTACAGTCTTTTCATGCATTCGGTTGCGTAAAAGCAAACAGGAAAAGAACTTCTTCATTATGAAGAACTACAATGGAAATGAAAATTTATACGAACGCAATATGACTTTACGAGATGAACCAATAACTGCAAAATATATTCAGCCAAACAATTTTTATAGCCCGCGAGTGCGTAATCCAAGGATTTTCAATAAACCCAATGAGATGGTATGAGAATTAGCTGCGGAGATTAACACTTTAGAGAAAAAGTTAGATTGTTTTTCAGACCTTTTATATAAACATCAAGCTGATTCTATTATGTGGTAATAATTTTTTTTATATGTGCTAATAATATAAATTTAATTTTTATGTGCCATAATTTTTTAAATTATTACTTATAATATTGGCTGAAAATCAATTTTTTCTCTTAAGTGTTTTTACTCCTCTTTTAAAATAAGACTGTTGTACTCAAAATAAAGACTGTATTTAGCTTAAGCACTAACGGTCCGAGTAGCAGGCGAACCAGACCAAAGCTAACCTATATCTAGGAATGCGATTAGCAGGGAGTTGAAGCATACAAATTCTCTGTTATTTATGGATGTTAATTACATTGCCTGGCTCGTGTCTAGGTCGCTAGGATTTTGCGAGTTATCTTTGTATAAATAAAAAGCTTTACTTTCAATAAGTAATATTATTTTCAAAAGAACATTCAAAAATTGGTCCTAAAGTTAAAACATTGTTAACAATGGCTCTGGAATGTTTCATTCATTCACAAGTGGTTTATAGTAACAGAGAGCTGGTGTTCGTTATGAAGAGTCGTCCATTTAATAAAATTATAATAATTGCATAATATATAATCATATACTTTTCTTATTTAGAGCTATGCTTCATTTGATATCATTTCTAATGCAATTTACAATTTAAAATCTTTTAATAGTAAAATATACATACAATAATTTAATTTTTAAAAACCTATTGAAAAAATCAAATAAAAGTAATGATAAAGTAAAATGATAAAAACCAACATTCTGAATAATCCACAACCCCACAACCCCTTCTACACGATACATGAGATCCTTAACAATAATAATATTCTATTTATAATTGATTTCATTATTACCTACAGACCATTGAGACCGACATCACAGTATAATCTACTAATTACATCTTAGGTACAGGAATGATCTTAAAATAAACTTAATTGATAGAATTTACATTTGCACTATAAATAAAAATTGATCTAGCGCTTCTCCGATAACATTTCATTACAGACAAAACTTTTTAACTTTTTTTAACTTTTTTACTAGGCAGTACTGCACTACAACGGAACGGAGTGGCGGTTTATATTTCTATTTGTAGTTAGTCAAAATATATATAAATATATTAACTTTATTATATTACATCGCACTGCTACTAAATTAATATCTTATAAATGATAATAAATTCAAAATTGGATATCGTGATTTTTAGGCACACACTTAAAAATTAAAGAAGATTAATAAAATTTTATGTTTACCATAATTAAATCAGATTTACGAATTAGAAAATAACTATATAGTAGTAGCTCACGTTAATGAAGTCGAAAGTTTTAACAATATTTGGCCCGACTTCCAACTTTTATCATTTCACCGAGTTCAAACACCTTATAATGAACGCTATCGCGCCTGTTCCATAATAGTGCAATTATACCTGATCTTACCTACGGCTTTTTAATAGAATTCATATGGCAAGCATATGTACTAGATGGATTTTATCCACGGTAGCACTTTATTCGTTATCTGATTCTGTTCATACAATATGTTATCGTCCTAATGAAATCCATCAGTGAAGCATTTTTCTGGAGGTT
Source organism: Neptis clinioides (assembly GCA_027564055.1). NCBI lineage: Eukaryota > Metazoa > Arthropoda > Insecta > Lepidoptera > Nymphalidae > Neptis > Neptis clinioides. Next base: position 2,689,863 of record JAOPUB010000005.1, read on the forward strand.
CAAAGAAACAAATCACTTTGTAATGTCGCGCGGTAAATTATCTATATAATATAGAGGCTATAAATTTATTGCCCCAATTTATTACGTCATTTACATAAATAAATTTGTAAGCGTGTAAATAAAATCGCTGAAATGTCTTTTGTGCTATTTCTTATATTAATATTTTTAATAAATATACATAGTATATAAGTTACTTCGCAGAAAAGAAAACTAACTTACGAAGATAAAATTAAGTAAAGTGAGAATCATCAGCTACTGAATCAATAGTCCGTTAACAACCTTATCATACAAGAATATTTTTACAAATGTACTACGCACGAACAATTATAAAAACTATAAACTCTAAGAAATTGATTTTTTGAATAAATATAGTTCATATACACATGTTGGGGAGACGCGGCAGCTTTTTAGTGCTGAAAAACTTTGGTACTTCCCGTCATTACAGCAGAGTTTATTTGCCTCAGACGATATGGTGGTATTGCAATCATTTTAGTGACATCACAATATAAATTTATTAATGGGGAAATTAATAGTCACTGTTATATACAGTTCAAAAAAGAATAAATGTTTGTATTAACTCTGGTGCTATTGTGTAAAAGGATAAAGATAAATATCCTATCGCCTTAGACATATGAGCTGCAGTTGTCTGGGCGCAATAATTATTTTACATTTACAGCGTTTAATAAACATTTTTATATGAAGAAACACTAAAACTGTTTAGGTAAAGACGCTATTTTGATAATAAATATAAATTAGAATTAGCAACTTGTCAGAATATTATTTGGATACTGCATTGGCAATATTTATAGTATGTCATTAAGGAAGGAGTTATCTAGCGAGTTGAGCAGTTCCTGCGCGGTCAAGTTGCTAGCGTCAGTGGAAGGCATGTTATCGAGGAAGTCCAAATTAAAGTCTGTCTGTCCGAAGGAAGACGAGTGTAATGAGAAGTTGCCGTTTTGTATGGGTGCCATAAGGTTGGAGTTCATGTTGTGCATGGATTGCTGCGTAGGCGCGGCCTGCATATTCTGCATGGGTTGCATGGGCGCGTGGCTGTTAAGTCCCATGCCCGTCTGCTGCATGCTCATGCTCTGGGACTGTGACATGTGAATGTTTGGCATCTGTAGACAATTTGCAAGTTATTTATATAATTATTATATTTATAAATATATATAACTCATATTTTTATAAAATATAATTTCCATTATAATGACTAAAAAGTAAGTGTAATTTTTTCATGTTTATTTACTCTCGCTGCCAAGAATGCAAGACAACGATCAAAAATTAATAAAAAAGCATCTTGAATCAAAACATTATTTAGATTATTGGAATAGTAAGCAACCATAATGTTTAATTTTTAAAAAATGCTTAAAAAACCTTACTTTCTAAATATCAAATAAATGAGTAAATTTCTATCTATATATATATTTGAACAAAATATTATTATTAATCAGCGAGTTTAATTACCTGTCCTTGCACGCTCATCATTTGATTTTGTTGCATAATAAGATGTGACATTGACGACTGTTGCTGATTCGACGCCCTGCGAGTAAACAAACGATTAAACAACTCTATCTGCGACACTTCACAAGGTGAGCGCTAGGTTATAGGGGGCGGGACGGAGAGGAGCGGGGAGCAATACTAGTTTCAACTAATTTTTATTACTATAAATGTAGAATACTAATACCTAACCTATTAGTATCAGATATTATGTAAGTAACTTGAATATGGACATTGTAAGATTATCAAATATTTTTACATTTATCATCTGCCTTGATGTCTCTAGGAATTTAGTATAATTTTTATTAAGAAATCAGTATTTTGACTTTTTATGCAATTTGGTTGCCATACTCTTAAGAATTATAACTTAAAATCATAAGTTTAAACACACTTACATTTTTTTCCATCCATTCATCGTTCTATTTTTCGTTAACATTTTATTTTACACACAGTATAATTGTTTAGAACATAATGGTAGTTCGCTCAGAAACTTGGTAACTCTTATAAGCTATCATTTAGTTTCATGCCAGGCATGCATTACATACCTTTGTTGTTGATGTTGCATTAATTGCTGTTGCTGCAACCGCGCCTGTTGTATCTGTAGCTGTTGTTGCTGCGTCATACCACCGCTAACGCCGACGCCGCCAACGTTGTTCATGCCACCCATACTACCCATATTGAAACCTGCATGCGAGGGTATTGCGTTTAGAGTCTAATTAAAATTAAAATTCGTTTAGGTACATACATACGCATATACATTTGATAATATTGTTTCTGAACTGTCTTTTATTGACAATTGAATTTAAAAAAATTAAGTTAATTTTTGAATGCTGCTACATGTTAAAAGCATTAATATAAGTAAATTTAACATTAGATAATCAGATGCTTAAGTTATGTGTAATGGTTGATTTTATCTATACCTTGATGGTGATGAGGGAATTGCTGCCTAGCAGACTGCTGCTGTATGAGCACGTGTCTCCAATCGGGCGAATACTGACGCGCGTGCTGCGGAAAAGCGCGAGGGGCGGGCGGAGGCCTGCGAGGACCGGGCGCCGCCGCGAACCGCGCCTTGTACTCCGGCGGTGGTGGACGCATATGCTGCTGTGCTCGTAACATCTGTTGCTGCTGCTGTTGTAGTAACTTGGCCTGCTGCTCGCGGGAAATTCCAGCAGCGGCTATACCTGCAATTTTAATAATACTCCCTTTAATGCACATTTCCGCAAATTAAACAAAATAATGTTTAACCTACTTACTAATTATCTGCCGAAAGTCCCTTTTTATTTAGAATACAGGAAATGTATGTATAAACGGCGAAAGGTTTCAATGTTCTCACACTATAATTTATAGGAGTAAAATAACGGTTATCTGAATTATAATTAGCAGATTAACCTGTTTTCTAAGATGATATGCTTTAAGTTAAGATCATATATTTTCATATTTAAACATCTTCGTAGGGCCCTATATTACACTTTTTTTTCCAATAAGGGGTCGATAGTGAAAGGACCCAGACCTTTTGCGAAAAAATATTTTTAGAGAAAATACACGCAATCTTAATATTAGAGTAAAAAAAACAAGAACTAAACTTAATCTACATCGCTAGGTGAGTTCACAAACGCACACTCACCTAACGATTGCAATGCATGTCTGGTCCCCGTGGAATGGTGGCAATAATGCTAACTGCATTTCCCCTCTGAATCGCAATCCTAAAAATCTTTGGCCGAAACCCTACTGTCACCAATAGAGGCGTCCATACGAAATTAAACAACATTTTTTTAAGATTTTGTCGGCCTGTCTGTGTGCTGATTTGAAAGGGAGATAGCTGATGTTACTAAAGCTACTTTTACTATAAAAAAAATGGAGTTCCGTGAAAACATAATACACCTCAGGGAAACGAGGGCGGGTCGGCTAGTATTGCATATATTACAGACAAATTGATAAATTAACTATTATTTATAGCACATATAAATACTAGTTACCTGCCCGCGCTTCGTTTCGAGTGTTTAAAGCAAAACTATAATCTATATGCCTGCATTGTCAAGTGTTGTCAATCAATTTACTCATTAAAAACCGCGGCATGTGGTAACACTGCACCGCCTCTGCTCATCAGAAATATTGTAGTAGTTGCTTCTTCTTCTTCTCTAACTTTTTGGCGCAGTAGGAACAAAATGGCGATATCTTATTGATTTCAAAGTATGGCAACAATGCATGAACCTTGTGGTACTCCTGATGTTACGTTATGAAACGAAGAATGGAAACCTGATATTACAACATAAAATTTTCTATCGTCAAGGTAAGATTTTATCCATTTATTCAAATTACCAGTTAAACCATATGTTTCTAATTTACTAATTAATCTGTTATGAGGGACTAGATCGAAAGCTTTCGTAAAATCTGTATAAATGACTTCAATCTGTTTGCCAATATCTATATTTTGTGATAGTGTTTCCGTAAATTCGACTAGATTTGTAGTGGTCGATCGTAATTTAACAAATCCATGCTGGTATGAAGTCATATATGATTTAAAGTGAAATTGTAAATGTGGTAAAACTAACGATTCGAAGATCTTTGCAAGTGTAGACAATATAGATATAGGTCGATAAATTACATACTTTTGATTTGTCATCACTCTTAAAGATCGGTACTACTTTAGCCTTTTTCCATTCAGTAGGAAATTCTCCACGGTTCAGGGAACTGTTGAATATAATAAAAAGGGGATAGCATAAGCTTGGAGCACAATTTGCAATGAAAACTGGAGGAATACCGTCTGGACCATCGCCTTTATTCTTATCCACATATTTGGGTTAACATATAGGATATATTTTATCCTGGAGAAATCAGAGTTCCTGTGGGATAATGCTAAAATATGTCTAGAGTCGTAAACATATGAAATTTAGCAATAATTTTTGAAAATTAAATGTTTTTTTAAATAAATCTAAGTATTGTATATGGTAAATTGTACCCATGTAAAGCCGGAGCAGATGGTTAGTTTGGATAATAATAAGTGTAGAAGTGATGAGCTCACCAGCAGCGCTGAGGATGAGCAGCAACACGTCGCGCCACATTAGTGCGTAAACCAACAATTCAGACATTCGAAGAATTTGTTTATTCTCTCTTCTTTGAAGGAATTTGCAAATAAGGCTGTCTACACACTGAATACATTCCCTTATCTATAATTTATTGGCATTACATCAGCGTTATATAAGAGAGAGAGAGGTTTAGAGAGAGTGAGACGTAAGCATCATACATACAATTCTAAAGGAGCTGAAACTTTTTTGTTTTATTTTAAGCTCATTGATGCTCCGCTCCTATGGGTCTTAGCGTGATGTTGTATAGCTCATAGCGTTCCTCGGTACTTAAGCTATCTAATAATAAAGGAATATTTCAATTCGATGCAGTAGTTCCTGAGATTAGCGCGTGAAAACAAATAAATTATTCAGCTTTATTATATTAACTAAACGACCCGCGCGACTTAATCCGCGTGAAGCTCTATTCCTATGGGTCGTAGCGAGATGTTTTATAGCCTATAGCCATTCGTGATAAATGGAGTATCCAAAGCAAAAAGAATTTTTCAAATCGAACCAGTAGTTCCTGAGATTAGCGCGTTCAATCCTGGGAAAAACTCTTTGCTCATTAGAATCTGGAAGGCGATTCATAGTTCTGCATATGTAAATAGAATGAAAGACGCCCATTAAAGTGGAAGTACCACGCTACGATTTGGCGCCAAACGTATAGACTCGGAAATAGATTTGCCCTGTTAAATTACAAGCTAAGTTCTAAAATTATTACTTATGTTAATCTTAACAAGATTTGCATTAACATAAGTAATTGAACATACATTGTTTTTTTTACGTATGTCCGCCATAGCTCAACATTGGGCCATCGAAGGGTTGTGATGATGATGATAAAACCTATATAAAAGTAAGACACTTTAAACTAAATAAAAATTTTAATGTTTATAGTCGATTTTGTAAAACGTCCTTTTTATCCCTCCCTAAGTATCCCCTTCAATATGAATCTAATATATTTTCTTGATATAACAAGTTCGAGATTTTTTTTTAATCAAAGCGGTCAGTAGCTCAGTGGTTTAGGCGTAGGATTCACGATCCATAGGTCATGGATTCAAATCGCAGTCCATGAACTACTGACGTGGCCCACTCCTAACACAAGCATTTAGCTTTGCAATCCAAACTGTTAGTAATCTTTAAAAAAATCATATCTAACTCGTTTTGCGATAAACGAAAACTTCTTAATTGAATTTTTTTTTTAAATCTTGGTGGTTGTCAGCAAACCTCAGCAGTCATTAGTATAGATAAACAATAACATTATTTATATCCATTTTTCCATATTTTGATCATTACCGGGAGCATGACATTAGCTTAGCGTAAGGCATCCAACCGGTAATGATAACCACCACCACAACCGCCACCCCCAAGTTACATTATATTAACATTGACGCGGAAAAATCGCTAAGTATATCGATATCTGTTTCCATTGTAACACGAATTTCGTCGTAAGATAGTTTAAGCACTATAACATGCGTGTACTAAACATGTGACCGACCATTAATCACTCTATTTATTGACGAAAATCACATTCAAATCTATTATTACTAGATCTAGCTCTAAACTCTATCGGTCTTATTACAAAACGAGGATTATGTCTAAACGATGGTATAATCATCTCTCATGGTATAAACTCTATAAAAAATGTCATACAAAAAGTGGTAATCTAAAAACCATGGTTTAAGATAAAACTTGTTTTGTAATAAGACCGAAGGAGTATATGCATTTGCATAGTTTTTTAAAATTTACACTTAAAACTGTAATAATTTTTTTGTTTTATTTTTAGATTATTTTGGTATTTTATAGAAAGCCTTTAGAAAAATCAACATGGGACTATTAGTGTATATAAATGTTAATACCCCAAGAGTTTATGAGAAGTGACTGAGAACTGTGTTTACACGTATTATTATATTTCGAGTATTTTATTGCGTCAGTGAGAGTTTTAATTTTGGAAAACATGAATTAATTTGGGAAACCCATAATAGTCAAATCAATTCCATATATTTGGAAGTTTCTTTGAAGCTGTAGATTTATTCATGTGTTAACAAAACTAAATAAGAAAGAAAACTTTCTAGTCAATAGTAAGTTTAATAATAGTAATAATCATCATTACATATTATAAAACAATGTTTATAGCGTCTTTTCTATTCGCGATAATCTTAGAAACTAGTAAACAGATTGAATATGGTTTTGGTTATAAAAGCTTTGGTGTATGATTGGTGAAGGTTTTGTGTCATCTTCATCATCACAACATTTCGATGGCCCACTGCTGAGCCGGGTCTTCTCCTTAGAATGGGTTAGGCCATAGTCCACCACGCTGTCCTAGTGCGGGTTTAGAAAGAGAACTTTAGTAAACTCTTAGGAGTGCAGATTTCTTCACGATGTTTTCCTTCACCGTTATAGCAAGCGATATTTAATTTCTTAAAACACACATAACTCAGAAAATTCACAGGTATGTGCCCGAGTGTGGGATCGAACCCGGACCTCCTTTCCGTTCGATCCCACCGATTATGACTTGATGTCCAGAGACATTAAGTCATAATCACTGGGCTATCACTGCCAAATCAAGCCGCTTGGAGAGAACTGCTAGCGCCAGTAAGTTGACGTGAGAAGGTGTACGAGATATTTTTTCTCTCTTTCTCTCTGACTATGTAGAATATTAGATTTCAAGAGAGGTCATGCGGTTCGGATAATGGAAACACACCTCATACAATATTTCACAGGTTCATACGCGTTATAAATGATTATTAGTGATGTACCTCGAGTGAGGTAATGACACGTGAGAGATTACTGCTTATTGACATTGAATGATTTAGAATTAAAATATTATCTTACCTGTGTTTTTCTTTGTTATTTCTTTGAAAGAAGTATCTTTCAACTAACAGGCTCGTGGAAGGAAAAACCCTTGTCCAAGGGTAACAAAATTCTGCAATTACACTCTTGTTCAATTTTGATAGTTTTTCAGCCGCTGGTAAAAATTGTAAATAGACACAAAATTTTAGGAAATTAAGTGAAATCAAATTAGAGATTATTGATTCTCTCTAGCATATGAAATGAATGAATTGTAAGTAGGTTCATCACGTCGTAAAATCGATTGGTGAAAGGTACACGAACAAAAGGAGAGCCAAAGTACCTACTTTAGGAGGAAACGATGTGTTGCTGAAAATTGAAAAAAAAAACACGGGAGACGACTGGATAAAAATGCGTAGATGATGACACCTTGGAACTGATTTTTAAGGCCTACATTCGACAAGAACCTCAACTATAGCATTTTACCTCAATCGAGAATAAATTTTGGGTAGTTAGCTTAATTGGAATCATTGTAAATCCAATATGGCAGAAGACCTATGATAGAGATATAGTTATTTTTATAGTTAGCCCTTTTTCAGTAAATTTCTGGAATCTGATTGAGCTAAAACTTGCAATAC
>JAOPUB010000005.1:2700470-2712814 GCA_027564055.1 Neptis clinioides
ATCTATTGCTTATTTCACACGAATTTTACTAGTGTTTTTTTCAAAAATCTTAAATGTCATGTCAATGTAATATGCCATGTCTACAATTTTATTATAAGTATAGATTTGTAGTATGATATTATTATGAGTATAATTATATGATAACGGGTATTATATTGCTAAAGCAATATATACACCAATAGAATTATACGATTTTACACTAATTTAGGTCTCAATTCTTTGTTAAGTGAATCAAACTAGACCGATTATTTTTACATTCATCATCATCACAGAATGGGGTCCATAGTCCACCACGGCTTTTTTGATAGATTGGAAGACTTTACACACCTTTGAGAACTTAAGTGAACTCAACCGTCGCTTTTTTCAAATCGCCATTGTTTTAGCAAGAGATATTTAATTTCTTTTTTACATTACCTTATGTGAAAACCAACATATATAAAATCGTTTAATCTTATTTTAGATAAGTACAGACTTGAAATCTATCTAATTAGTCTCGAATGTAGTCGAATTGTTTAAATAAAATTTTAGACAAAACACTGTAACTTCAGAAAAAAAAGTAAAGTCGTGTGAAATTCCACCGTATCGCGTCTATCTGTGTCCTATAAATTCAAGCTTAAAATCGGGAACATTTGGATAACCACCCATTGCGCTGCTTTCAGGCGACCGACACTAGAGAGCTGATAATTGACTCGTTCGACTAGTCCGCGTCCGGCCACCCTTTCCATAAATATTTCCCGATCAAATTATAATACGTTCTAAAAAATGCCAAGAGCTCAATTCTCGGAATCCTCCGCCAGGGGCGGTTATATTCAAAGTTACCGATAGAGAGAGTCTTATCGGCCGCTCCGCACGTCGGAGCGAGGTGCCTGTTGAATGGAATGAGGTTCAGCACAGTCTAAGGACGAGCTGTGAGAATTACAAGAAATGGATTTATTTATTGATCTTCGCTGATCCGTTATACTTTTGTGACTTTATATCAACACGATTGTTCGTTAACATCATATTTGCGTATATTATTGCAGAAAGACGGCACGCGACGCGTAAATAGGCGTATGATAAATTCAAAATGACGACATTAGAAGAATGTTAGAGACACAAAAAGCGCCTTCAGCACTTCTTCCGAAGAAGGATAGTTGAAGGAGTCTCTCCGTCACACTTATAACATTATATTTTAGATAATCATTTAAGGAAAATATAAAAAAGGGGAATGGAATATGGATGGAATCCATTTAGGTATACAATCAGAAAAATCAATAATGGATAATTACTATTAGGTAATGTATTTATTTCATTTATTCTTGTAATTTAAACTGTATTAAACAACGTTGGTAGCTGCGAAATCTAGTGTACAAAGGATTCTTATTTCTTAGAAAGATATAGTAGAGGATTTTTAGATAAAGAGGTACAGTCACAAAAGAAAATTGAAAGAACTGATTTATTTAATATATATTATTATAATATATACTAACTACAATATACTACATACACTATACATGAATATAGTCCCTCATAAAAAAACTTACATAAATAACAATATATGTAACAAGAGAAAAGCAGTTTTAATATCAAGAGGTCGGGTTATCCTTCTATATATGTACAGTAAATAGGTCAAGTAATCATGCTTAGGCTGCAACATCAGTGTATGAATGTAATTTTCAAAAAAACAGGTGTTACATAAAGGGGTTGTAAATATATTGTATACTGGCCGGCTCTGTTATTGCTGAATAAAGTGATTTTATTTATTAGGTTTTTATGAAAATTATCCTTATTAAACCAACTCCTCTTCAAGATTCCTAACTCTCTGTACTCCTTAAAAGTCAATGAATGTGTTTAATAATTTGACAAATTAAAAATGGTTACTCTCAAAATAAAAAAATGTATCTTGTTATTTGTACTTTCTGCAATATTATGGTACTTACGGCATACTTCCAATTTTAAATTCTCAAACCCAGTCAATAATTCAATCAAACAACTCATCCATGCGTTTATATACTACCATCTATTTAATTAATCTCATTCCTGAATAAAAATATTCTAATGGTTAATTTTAAGTTTCATTCTGTATAATGTTCAACTCACATACTGTCAAAATATCTTACTAAAACATATAATTATATTTCGGGATAAAAATATTCCGCGTTAGTTCATATTGGAGAAAGATGTATGTGTGTAATTTTATTGAAATTTATTGAGCTGTTGTATAAATAATATCCTGGTATCTCACAGGAATTTTGCTTTATAGCACGATCAGAAACGTCTATATATAGTAAGTATAGATAAGTATGTTGAATTGGAAAAAAACCTTTTCGTTTTGTAAAATCTTTATTTTCGATTTTTCTCTCTGCTTGTGGGTAGGTGCATATACGTGTGCTATAATTATTTTCAACACGAAATATTCAAAACGATGGCTTCTTAGCTCAAAGTAACTGCTGATCTGAATATTTTATATTAATTTTAACATGATATCTCTACACATTCTTGAGAAAAGGGACTTGATAGACAAATGGGCATAATAGGGATACCTGGGGTTAGATACTTTGATGACAAGAGTAAATCAAGCGTCAGCAGCTGCTCAGTGGTTCAGGCGTTGGACTCATGATCGACACGATTGATAGGTCGTGAGTCCAAATCCCAGTCATTGGACTTCTGACGTGGTCCACTCCTAACATGGATATGTTTATAAAAAAATATTTTAAATATATTTATACTACAAAAAATATAACAGGAACACAACTCACAACAGTAAACAAATTTTATTATTATCCTACGGGAATTGTAAATTTTTCTGGAATAAAAAGTAGCATATATGATAATCCAGTTGATTAAGTATCCACAAGCAAAATTTCATTAAAATCCATTCCGCTGTTTTTTCCTAATTGAGTAACAAACATCCAAACGTACGTAAAATCACAGTTCATATGGAAAACAGTCCTTGTAACTCGTGAAGGATGTGCCAGATCTTTACTTATTCAAATGCAATTTTTTAAGTTTAATTAAAAATTTTAACTTTGATATTTTAACTTTAAAAAGTTTTATCCCTTGAGCTGTCTTAGGATAAGCTGATTTGTGTATAAGAAATAAGGATTTCTTTCAAACTTTATTTTAATATGAATAGTTTAATAAGTCATTTCATATAATCTGTACAAATAATTCGAGTGACACTCAATAATTTTTCGCCTCACCCACTCACTCTATAAAATTCTATGTAGACATTTCCATTGGTTAATTTTCCTTTTGGTTGTTTAATCTTCCCATCAATGGTAGGGAGGGTAACCTCTTTCTAGTTCAATTTATAGACAAAGGCAGTAATCAGTAAGTCTCACGAGTAGTCTCTTTTAGTCAACATCTCTTAAAGTGGTGCTAGTGGAAGTGTAACAATAGTGTGTCGCTGCGTTACGGATATTGGACCTCTCCGACCAGGGATCCGGTGAATTCATCCTCATATATTTAATTGTGTTAACACTACCCTCAGAGAAACGGTGAGTGAGTGGAGGTGAGTGTTCACATATGTGGTGGTGGAGCGCTCCCCTAAATCTATTTGGTCACAAGTCCAAGGCACTTCCCGGGATCCTGAACAAAATCCGGCCACATTTACGCGATCACGACATTTAAAATAAAAAGTAGTCTATTTGTATCCTTTGTTATAACAAGTATTTGTGGCTGTGTATATAATGGCCGTTTTCACGTGATTTAGTAACAAACATTTAAACTTTCAGATTTGTAATATTAGTAAATGTTTATTTTTCCTCAGCTACCCTCGACGGCAGCTTGGGCTACGTGCTGCCAGTGTCGGAGAAGGTGTACCGCAGGCTGCTGATATTGCAGAACGTGATGAATAACTACTGCTGCCACATCGCTGGTCTCAACCCCCGGGCGCACAGGACTTACAAGACAGCCCGGTGGCCACTTACCATCAGGTGGGCCGTCACCTCGTTTGCGCCTCGTTTACAATAAAAAAGATATCATCCAGTTGGAACTCTAATTTCTTCCAGGGTAAAAAGTAGCTTATGTATTAATCCAGGTTATAAAATGTGCCAATGAAATTTGTTCAGCCATTTTGGCGTGATTCAGTAATAAACACTAAAAAATAAAAACCTCCATACAACAAAACATACAAACATTTACATTTATTATTCAAATCTATTCAATTCAAAATACTTTATTGCACAAAAGGATAATACACTAATTATAGAACAATTTGTAATCATATTTTATTATGCAATGGCTGCCTTATCACTCAGAGTGATCTCTACCAGGCAACCGAGCTTATCGGACTAAAATGCAAAAGAAAAATAGGGTAATATAATGTGCACAATTAAATTTATAGGTATATAAAACGAATATCTATGTAATAGATGTCTAGCAAAAAAATCGTAACTATTAAGCAAAAACTGTCGGTCGAGGGAACCAATTCATTCCAGCTTATATCCGGCTATCGCCAGTTTATCATACACCCGGGGCGGTCGTTCCCGAGATTATTTTAAGCATCAACCCTTAACGTTTGATTAAATTGTCATTCCTTGAGAGCTTCCAAATAGTCTCTTGTGAGATTACTAGCTAGAAGATTCTGAAAATCTATAAATGTTCGAACTTTTGGATGTTTAGACGTTTTGACAAGACTCAGAAGACACTCAGACGCTTCTAATTTTATTTATTAAATATAGTCAAAGAAACTTGCTTATTTTAAAATACCAGGTCCATAAGAAAAAGTGCCGTCATAGTTAGAAGATAGATACTGTCTAATGATAGATACTCTTGCTCAAGATATTTTATTGAGGAATTATTAATGAAACCATAATTTGTTTTAATATTCCAGGTCCATAAAGGATATCATTGAAAAAAGAAAAGAGAGTTCTACTGATACTCTGGTATGCGCAATTTACTGAGAAATTACTCAAATCCTTATTTGAATGTTCCAGGTCCATAAGGGAGAGTGATGTTATTAAAAGGCAAATGGGAGTATCTATTGATACTCTTCTATGAGCCATTTTACTGAAAAAAATATTAATGAATTCATAATTTGATATTCCAGGTCCATAAGGGAGAGTGACGTCATTGATATAAGAAAGAGGGGATCTAATGAATATCTGATACTCTAGTATGAGACATTTTACCTTTAAATGTATGAGATATTTCTTGACAAATATAATTAATGAAACCATAATTTAAAATTCCTGGGCCATAAAGGAGAATGACGTCATTAATAGAAAAAAGAAAATATTTTATAAATTAAAGATACTCTAGTATGAGCTATTTTTACTGGAAAATTATTATCGGTATTATCATCGGTAATATTTGCCAGGTGTGCATAAGGAATAGTGACGTCATTGATAGAGAAAAGAAAATATCTATTGATACTCTTAGTGAGCTATATTTTCACTAAGAAATTATCATCTATTATTTAAACCGTAATTATAATATTCCAGGTCAATGAAGAAGAATAATTGAAATTTTATGTGCAAACCAACATTGGATTATTGGAAAATAAAGCAAAACATCTTGTATACCTTTGACTAAAGTGGGTATCTATAAATGCAGAGAAGATCACATTATTAAATGTAGAGCAAGTCGAATAACTCGACACTTGTTGTCACGCAGCGCTAGTGATCGGACGTATGTCTATCTACACTGACATAAAATAATCTAGTTTTTAGTATTATTAACATACACTCCGATAGCATAAATATTAAATACTTAGTAATCAGTTTGTTAAGTACAATTATAGATTGTAATGTAAAAAGGTCTAAGAATAATATACAGACAAACCTCAGTATTACATTAAATAAATAAGATAAGAATTTGAATGCTAGTCAGAATTGAAATAAATAAACCAGCCTAGAGGATAATCGTTGTCGCATTTCATAGTGATCCGTTTTATTGTTGGATTGGTCATTAATCATTGAACAAAGCGTTTACAATTCCTTCTATATTTCTATCACGTATTGAGTTTTCAATATTGTTAAGAATAAATGTTTTCTTCAGATAACTTTAGTAAACACAAGAAAAATTAATTTTTTTAACTGGTCCAACATAGTATGTAGTTAAGTAAATGTTTTTACAAATTAATCAGTTTTCTTTTGCACAATCGTTGCCCGCTGTACCACATTTTTACTTACTTTCGTAGGTTGGCTGGAAGAGATTTCTTTTAGAGATAAGCCCACCTTTGTCAACAGCCTATGTTACTGAATTTTATCTGTACATTTTTTTTTCTGTGCAATAAAGAATATATGAATCATATCTATAGCATTAGCAGAATACATTGCAACTTTATTAAGAAGAATAAAGAAAAATATAATCTAAGTTATTCAATGTACATTAAAATGAGGTAAACCCCAGCAAATGAAGAATAAGCGCCGGCGTTGGGAAACTGGGTATTTTCTTGAGAGAAAAATGTTAACAATTCTCTTTACGTAGTAATGAAAACCCGGTTAATGAGTGACATTTCACGATTAAATGGGTATCAACAAATTGGACAAGACAAGGATAACGATATCAATGGTTATTTTCCTATAAATCGTAAAAAATGACTTCATATTCGTTTCCAGAACTATTAGTGATAAACTCGAGTCATCGATAGGACAGTTTTATTGATGACAGTACATATATACACATCATATACGTAGCATAATCTTATCTGAGAATTAAAAAATTGTATAAAAGTTAATCAAAATTCCAATTCTAATGAATTACTACTTACAGCATATTTGAGATTTGGAAAGAGAATCCATGGATTATATAATGTGAATTTAATATTTAAATATACGAGATTTAAACTACAAAATCATTGATGTGAAATGTGAATGACGTCACAACTCAGTAAACTTACACTCCGCTTCTTGCTACTATCCTATCTACTTATTAACTATAATAATTTTATTTTTTTAAACAAATATTAAATATTACTAGTCGCATTTAACTTAACTATTGAAGATTTTTTTTTGGAAAATCTAAATGCAACAAAAAAAGAGTGGTTTGTAATTTGTGATGCATATCAGATTACGTTGTTAGGCGCTATAATGTACTGTCCTATGACAAACTACATGAATCAGTCATCACTATCACGATAGGAGTAAACAAACAAAATGCTACAGACGCTATACATGTTCCGTTGGAAGTGAGTGTAATTTAGCAATATGTGCATAGAGTCGTCAATGTAAACAGCGTTGCTAAACACATCGTGGACGTAAAGGCCGCAAATAGCGTGGGGTAGGTGATTACCGTATAGGCATTCATGACTCAGAGTACCTGTAGAATGGAGCGCCACTATTAAATTTTTTTCTACCTTAACGTGTTGTAAATATTTAATACAAATTAACTATTTTTCCTCCTTTGGTTAATCGATAATATCACAATTATAACGATTTCTTTGATGTTGTTGTTATACAACTTGATGATAAGGTGTTATATTCTGTGTTACAATTAGATATGATATATGATGAAATGGTGATCATTTCATACTTATTAAAAGCGTCAGTAGCTCAGCAGTTCAGGCGTTGGACTCATGATTGACACGATCAATAGATCGTGAGTTCAAATCCCAGTCATTGGACCACTAACGTGCCCCACTCCGAACACAAGTATTTATCTTAGTAGGACCACTCCTAGAATAGGAATACTAGTAGCTTGTAATAATCCAAACTGCTAGTAATGTTTTAAAAAAATACTTATATTTAAATACATATATTTATATCAAATCTATAAAATCAAAATCGAAGTGCTATACGAAAATTTTGTAAGTAAGCTCGATGCCATGGAGCAGTTGATTAGAAAATAAACATGAAAACACAGTAAAAAAAGAGTCTAATTTTCTAGATAAGCTCTAAGATAAACTCGTCTGTGACAATTGATATTAACATAGAAGATGCGCGCCTGTCATGTCTCCGAGCAAGGCGCCATGAGCGTAAATTGTCATAAACCTCCTTATTTATTCGTCCTAAGGAACTCATTACGCAATCTCAACATGCAAATAGCATGTCCTTAGTTTAAATATATGGCGGCGTTTATACTTAATGATTTTCCTTGATTACCTACTAAAATTATTTTCAGGATTACGTTCGTATCATATTGCGGTCCTTTTTAAATCTGCTAAACTACAGAGCTATAAAGGAAATTTATCATGGTATTATTATTAAGGTTGTTAATTAAAATTAGCATTTAAAATAAAAATAACGGAGAACCTTTGCACTCAAAACATTGCATTTCACATCTCAGACAAAAAATACCGTACCTTCAACGAGAATCTTCACCGGTATAATCATAATAACCTGTGACGGAAGAGCATGAGATATGCATTTGCTAAGCATGCTTTGAGACTAACTTTTTGTTTGAACGTAAAATTGCAAATTATTCGTATTTTCTTATACATTGTTCCATGGACTGTTTTCTTATTTTATAAAACAAAATAAATAAACATATCCTACTTTTATTCGTACAAGAAGATTTTTTTAAATTAGTTATTTAAAAAAAGGGGCGTAGTAAGTGCCATTTAATAAGTAGCCATCAGCAGACATAACTCTGGATATTACAAACAGTATACTATTTTATGTTGCCACCTTCAATTTTAACAACAGTTTCTGTTAACCACTGAGACTGAAGTGATATATCCATATGAATCATTTTGGAAATGTTTCAGAGATAATCAATTGAGTCACATGTCAGAAAATAGAACCAATACATTTTAATGTTGGTCGGGTTTATAGAGTTGTGATAGAGCTACATTATGGTGACATCTTACTTACCATTTATACCATCTCTTTGTCCAAACACCACAACTACCTTCTTATTCTCGTATTCTAGCTTTATATCCAAGGGAAAGCCGAATGTCTTCTCGTTCTCTACTCGAGGAATGTTGTGGTCGTAGTTGTAAATGAGCCCGCCCGATTTGCTCACGATGTAAACACCGTAGATCACCATTTTCATTTATGACTTAGGCGTTAAACACTTCACATTCATCGTACTATAGCCAATTTGAATTTCTACTTTTAGTGATGGCTTTGATTACAACAGTCAAGTGAACAATAAATACACTTGTCCAATGATTAATTTTGACTTTAGCAACAATTTTATTATACACTGTACTTAATTCGGTAATTTAACATTAATTAAAAAACCGATTTCCAGTTTTGACGTTGACACTTGATTCTGTGTCGCGATTCGCGAACGATTAATCGAGTTGCGATTTTCTTAAAATAAGCCAAAGTCTATTTATTTTTTACTAGCGGACCCGCCCGCGCTTCGGGTATTTAAAGTTAAATTATAATCCATATGCCTACATTGAACAATTGAACCTAACTAATCAAACTACCAATTTATTAATTTAAAAAAGAAAAAAAGAATGATTAATTTTGCACGAACAAAAATCACACCACAACACAATATAAAATAACAAAATCGTAGAATAAAAAAAAAAGCTATAAAATAACGAAAATGTAAGACAAAAAAAATTGGATTAGAAAATAAAATATAATTAAAATTGAATCTATCGCGTTGCAATTGTGCAAAATGGACCATCACTTAGCATGTGGTGGGTCACACCACGCCGCGCGCCTATAGCTCCACCGCTGATTTTCAAAAACGGTGGCATGTGACAACACTGCTCACCAAAGATTATATATACAAGAGCTGCACCCGTTCGTCAGAAATTTTGTAGTAGTTGTTTCTCACTAACTTAACTAAAAATTGGAGCAGTAGGAACAAAATGGTGATAACATTTATTGCAAAGTATGGCAACACTGCACCACCTAGATAACGCGGGAATAGTCTAGCTTCCCATCAGAGAAAGAATTACACCTAATTGTCATATCTCTTTAATTATCATAAATATAGCAACACCACATATCCTACGTTACCCGGAAAGGTCGTAGCCTTCGATTGGCGAAAGAATTATTAAAATCGGTCCAGTAGTTTCAAAGCCTATTCCAAACAAACATGCAAACAATCAAATTTTACTTATTTTTTTTTCAACAGATATGAAAAAAGCAATATAAAAGTTTTTGTTCCTATTCTGTCGAATATTTATGTTATACTTACACCTCCAACATAAAGGCTATAATGTATATGAGATCCAAATTACATTCAAATCGGTTTAGCCTTTTTAGCGTGATGTGCGTACAAACATACAGAAAGTCTGGTAAAAATTCTGCAAATTATTATTTTGGCTTGTACTAGTGTGATGAAGAACTTACATTATATTTTCTTAGATATCTTCGATGTGTATTTTTTATTAATAATATGTGTGTTAAGTAGATTTCGAGTAGTGAAGGAGTCAAAAGCTGCTCGAGTTGCTTAGTGTAATACTTCGTACATAGTGTACAATATTGTATTTTATTCTATCTTTTATCTCTATAACTTTTCATTTAAATATACCTCCAATACTGTTTCTATTACTATTAATGCTACAGAACCGAATTACAACCCGTGATAGATATATCGAAATCAGCATGTGGTCGAGAAGATCCGAGTCTTTTCACCCGATCACTATGTCGCAAATTATTGTCCATTAATTATATATTTGTATGCAGACACTATGTTCTATGCGCTCTCACATCACTTTTACATTCATTTTCACATATATTCTTGAATTCATGGCCAAATATGTTTTTACAGTTTTGAGGATAGACAATTAAGAGACGGAATGAATATTTTTTTCTTCTAATTAAAAAAAATATAGCAATCGCCACATAAGTTTACGTCTGAGAAAATATTGTGAGAGAATATTGCGCATTCTAAGCTTTCTGCGCGTTTGCATTGGTAATTACATCCATGACGTTTACTATTTTGACAAATAGCAAACACCCGGAAATTTAAACTTAGCATAAGAGCCAATAATGTGTGACACAATGATGTCGCCCCGCGCACCCCTCTAAAAAGTCCCTAATTATGACTATGCGCAATCAAGGTCAAACCTATAGTCACGTGGCGCGAGCTATACCATAATATTAGTCTGTGAACAAAATAGTTTATCGGAAAAGAAGCGAATATTGTGTCGCAATGATTTCGAGATCCAACTATTGAGCTGCCTATATGACTGAGCATCATCGGAAGTCTGGAGTGTCATGGAGCGTCGTTCAGCCATCAGTTTGAATGTGTGAGGAGAGAGTTTTCGGGGCTTATCCCTACGCCTAGACCGGTAGAACTAGGATCCAACCCCATGGATAGTTTAGATAAGCCTGTCATCTAAGTCGTCTACCGAAACGCAGGCTCCAAGGTCGAGTTGAAAGTGCTTGTGTTGTTGGACCCGAGCTGACACTAATATTCCGAGATGGCAGAAGCTACATAATGTATACATATTATAAACGTTTACATAAAATTGAAGTTTGTGTTTGTAAGTTCAAATTAATAACTTTTCATTAATGCGTATAAAATTACATATACATGTTAACGACAATAATTATATACCTAATCCTTAATACCGTACTATGCAAAAAAAAAATTTTTATTTGTTAGTCCGTTCGTTTATACCAGCTAATTTCTGAAAACGCTTTACTAGTTTATCACTACATAGATTACCATAATATCGATGGGATGGGACGGAGGAGAGTAAGTCTGGCCCACATGCGGCTTTACCGGAATATGTCAGAGACACTTTGCGGACGGATTCGCATGCCGGTGGTCGCAAGCCAGTCGGGGAACAGATCCCATACCACCAAGGGGTGCTCGGGGGTTACTCGCCTCTTACGAGATGCTCTCCCAGCGGCAGAGGGGAATTGTATTCTAACCCGTCCTCTCACGGGGTAAAATTATTTTTTGGGATATTAAATTTGCAACAAATTTGCAACTAATAGATAAATATCAATTACTTTGATTACAAAGATACTCATAAATTTTGGAATTATTGTTTCGCGGTGAGTCACCTAGAGATAGGTACGTTTATTTATTTACACGATAATAAATCCGATTTTTTTATCACTACAGTGAGTCATTGCAATAATGTTTATTCACAAATTAGCAGATAATTTATCAAATAATGCGTGGTTAGTAACATAGACAACATGAAATATTTAATTGACAAACAAAAGAAAAAATGTTCACTTATCTACATGAATATTTACAGCTAGTCGCCCCGCGACTTAATTTGCGTGATGCTCCGCTCCTATGAATTGAGATGTTTTATAGCCTATATTTATCCTTCCTCGATAAATGGACTATCCTATACAAAAATAATTTTTCAAATCGAACCAGTAGTTCCTGAGATTAGCGCGTTCAAACAAACAAACTTTTAAGCTTCAGCTTTATAATATTAGTATAGATTTGTACATCTTACTATCAGTAGAGATTCGAAATTCGATTTTAGGAAAGTTTCACTTGTAGTGGTAGACAAAAACAATCTCGTTGCATTGGGTAAT
>JAOPUB010000005.1:2729701-2741017 GCA_027564055.1 Neptis clinioides
AATAACCGTATGCTGATACTCCCGATGATGAAACATTATATAATTTTAAAAAGGGCTCTAATGTTTTTAAAAAGTACAGAAAGTCGGCATAGTTAAGTAGGGATTCAGGACTCGGAGGCCCGATAACAACGCAGCGGGGTTCCTTAAATAGAGGCCATTCGACGAACCGATTCGAACTGGTTTTATTTGTATATCGTCTGAGGCGCTTACACCGAAATAAGGCGTTCGCTCAGACGCCCAAGAATTTATAGGAATTGTAAATCATCACTTTTCTCACATTTTTGAGTTAAGTAAATATTTTTAAATTTGATAAACATCTGATGATACAAGAGGAGAATAAGATATTTTACATAGTAATATAAAAATAACAGACGTGACTATGTCCAAATATTTATCATATAGAAGTTGTAACGTTTTACTGAATAAGCTACGTATAAATATATTTTAAAATATACCAAGGCCCCACTTATCGGGAATCTTTTTGCAAGCATCTGCCGAAATGTTAGGTTTGATGTCAGATAATCCATGGGTTCAGGGTCAACTACAGTAGGCGAGCTAGCAATAAAACTGTTCGTAGGCCACATGTGGACACGAGCTAGTTTCAGTAAAGAAGATATATTTATTATTTCGTAACTATTGGAACATTGAACTTTACCACACATGTGTTACAAGATTACTCAGACCAGTTATTTTAATCGATATTAATTTTAAGGATCCCATGATCCATATAATTTATATCTGTTTGAATGTATTATGATGTAAATACCTAATTAGTTTAAA
This sequence comes from Neptis clinioides, assembly GCA_027564055.1. NCBI lineage: Eukaryota > Metazoa > Arthropoda > Insecta > Lepidoptera > Nymphalidae > Neptis > Neptis clinioides. Next base: position 2,730,482 of record JAOPUB010000005.1, read on the forward strand.
AATATTTCACATTTTAACAGTAGGCAGGATGTAACTCTAACTAATTTTACATTCCAACCTCTCTTATATGTGGAAAATCTACATATCAATGTAATGGATAATTATATAAAGGGCAGAAGCGTAATCTGTGTGAGACATTGACATTGAACACAGAGACATTGATTTATTATCCTAAAAACTATATTATATCCAAATATAATATGACTTACTAGGGACGCCCTCCGATTTCAGTCTGGTCCAGTTAGCCACTCAAAACATGATATAATAAGATATTAAATTATAGAAATAATTGGGGGTTTCAGTATCATTTAAATGTTTTTTAAAACGTTTAACATTACTTTCACGCCCTCGTATGGACACGTTAAACAGTTAACATCAAAGGAGAACAAACCAAATCCAACTCTCAGTGGTCCCGTCACTTCTGGTAGTCTTGTCGATTTCTTAAAACTACTCTCAGTATGTATTTGACAGATATAAATACATTAGCATCCTAAACCACGGATAGCATACTTACGCTTGGATCACTCAGTTCTTAATCAATACCATCTAATAAGTTCGACAAATCGGAATGGACTCATTACCATGCATTGTAAGAACGCCTATATATTAAGTGTTGTATTGCAAAGTTGGTCAAGGAATTTGCTTAGTACAACCAATACTTAGTTCTTTATCGCCGGTCGTTGTGAAATATGATCACCGGAAAAACCTCCGTTCAACTTTAACCCATACCAAGTACTACGTAAGTTTAATTATTATTATTGCCATAGGAGAAACATTGTCATTTGTTATAAGTTAGGATATTCAATTTCAATACCTTCGCAAGTATTGTACGCGTTTTTCTTCATAATTTAGGTAATTTTAATGGAATGATAAATTATTTATATAGTAAAATCGCGATTATTCCAACTTATCAATGCTTTCCCTGAAATACTTAGAGATAGCAATTAATCTAAATAATAAGATATTGATTTATACTTTTGCTTTATGAAACTATAGACGATCACTACATATATACATATTATGAAAAAAATTTCTCCGTCGAGTACCTACTGTTTGCTCGCGATCTACGAAAAAGTCAGAGATGGCTTATTATATCCATCTATTGAATTAATGTCACTACTTTTATATTTTAAAACGCCGACTATATTTTTTATACTTTTGTATTAATCCTTATCCAATTACATCACATCGTATTTGACTGTAGATTACTTTCGAATTATTCAGATTCCTCATTAAAAATCTATTGACAATCAAAAATATCTACATATTATGTAAAGAAAACTCTAACAGAAAAATAAATGCCGAAGTGGTAAGGAAGTAATAGAGCCACCGAAGAGCCGGTCCACCCGTGCGAAGCCGGGACTAGCTTCTAGCATTAAATAAAATAGAGACATTTTTGTCTTACATTTTTCTTCTGATTATGTTAGTTAATTATAGTTAATTCAACCAATACCGACGATTCATTGTGTGCAGGGAAAACATTAATTTTAAAGTATTCCATCCATTCCAGTATTGGTCCACGTCAAGAGCAAAACCAACCATTAAAACAGAAGGCAACTATTCTTTCATCCAGCGCTACTAGATTAGCATAACATGAGTTGTAAGAAAATGCATATTTTGACTAGATAAACGCGGCATTCGTCGACATTTTCATAGAGCAAAGCGCAACGATGATAATTAGATATATGGTTTCCATCTCTAAAATTTGGAAATCGGCACAAGACGCGTGAAAACTCCGAATTTTAGAGTCCAAAACCCGGACATATCAACAGGTTTTTTAAAAATCCTAGTGTAAAAAATCACCTTTTTGTTTCATTTCAGACCTTAAGATTAAATTGAATAATTTCTCAAGCAACAGTGAGGGTTTCGTGGACGGTCTAAGATTTTTAAACCCGGACTACAAATAAAGCCCCCTTGGACTCTCCCCAGATGCCCTCTAAACTAGGACAAATCCGGGGAATCCCGGACGTTTGGCAACAAAATGATGCACCTAACTAGTAGGTGCATCATTTTGCCATTAGAAGTCATGACGCCGGTCAAATTGCCATGACTATGTTTTTTACAATGAAAAAACAATTTTGTTACAAAATATCTTAAAAATAGTTTATTCTGTCACATACATCTTAGAATATAATATATATATATTTTAATTTTGCCTAATGGACTTTTGTAACATCAACTAATCATACTTTACATCCTATAGTTCATGAATAAATCTTGCTATTAAGTAAGATGCTGTCATTTTACGTCTATGATGCGTTTTTTGAATAACTATACATCTAATATGATACAATAGATATTACTTACAAGGTTGGCGCGTTTATAGCAACTACGTACTTGGAATATGTGATCATACATTTCCGGAAATATCTGCTACCGTAATAAAATAAGAATCGACATAAATTTTATGACAAAATCTTTGTGACTTAACTCTTAAACATATAAAATTGTATGCACTTTACTGAGGTAAATAACTATATCCATGGGTTTTCAAAAAAGCGCAAACTGGATGTTTAATTTCTATTTTATGAAATAAAAAGGTCCTTTTAATTATGTGTAACGCATACGTGTATATTGCAATTGGGAAGAGCTGCCATTGTAAAAATTTTGAAAATTAAATTAAAATTACACTCACGTAATGCCTTATTTAATGTATCTGCACTGAAATAATAATATAATATAATACGTTTTTTTTATTGTTCAAAAATATATGGTTAGGTTAGGTTAAAATTTTAAAAATTAAATTAAAATTATATTCACATAATGGCTTATTTTATGTACATTACTGAAATAATAATATAATATAATAAGTTTTCTCAATGTTCAAAAATATATGGTAAGTTACAAAACTCTTTAATACATATACTTAATCATATAAATGGCCGAATCTTTTGAATTATAATAATCGATTCAATTATATTTAATAAACCTAATGGATACAAACGAACATATTATAACTACACGAAAAATCCAACTTTTCCTCTTTATAATAATATCGGTGTACGCATGTACATAGATTATCAAATTAAATTAGTAAACTATATAATTTACTATAATATAGCAGAGTTACCTAATACATTCTGTGAACTTTCAGATACAACTCCATTGACCCTGCAATTCATTAATTATTCAATATTTTTATAGTATTAAAATTTACGTATTTATAGTACGATTAAAATAGACATTCGCGTTATGAAGCTACTAATATCATTTTTATTCTATAGTAAAATTATGATAGCGTTAAATTGGAAGGCAAATTAGCGGCACGACGATACAAAAGCTCGTGAACAAAACATGAGATTAATATGAGTGCGTCGATCAGACAATAAACAGAGACAAATCTTTGAAACGTTCCCACGGGGCGGGTGCTTGCTTTACCACCGGTATACCGGTTTTCGCCAACTCGTATGTTTGTTGTCAAATTAATCTGAATTCACTTAGTATGCGCTAGCCGACCAGTCGAGCAACTATTCATTCATGGTCTGTGGAATGCTAGATCGCTCGTGGATCGCCTCGACCGACCTTCGCCGCTCCTCGACTCGCAAAAACTGTGTGAGCCATCGTGACTCGCAGACAACTATGTAGAAGTACCAGCCACCAGGAGACGATCGTATGTGCACTGCGCTTGACGCTTCCCATGCACTTGTTGTATACACAATGTTCACTACGTTTTTATCCCATATAGTGATTCTTGTTTGTTAATCGTCTGGATGAATGAACGGTTACGTATTAATTATTGAATAAATGTTACATTTACAGACATCGAACTATAATAGCTAATGTGAACATGATCAATTCTCAGGACACATGGGAAATGTAGCAGTTGTTACCTACCTACAGAAGTTTATGAAATTAGAAAAAGCAACTTCTTCGCAACATGATATGATTTTGAGATGCAAAAGTTACTTTTTAAGAAATTCCTTTTTATAAAACTATTTTAACATTTTGTACTTAATTGGATAGTGTTTAAATTTAGAGCTTTTTCAACTATTTGAAACTGTAGTTATCGTTATTAATGAAACGTTAAAGTTTACATGAAACACTACATTCCTTCTACACCATTTTGTTTGCGTTATTATTGTACGAAATTAATTATTTGTCCTGCTTTTTCATTGATCGCCGGATGGATACAGTCAATGACCTCATTATAGTACGAGCTGTTACAGAATTTTAATAATTTTATGTTTATTAACTTATCAACAATTTTGTCACCGATGCTTAAAAATATTTTGATAAACAATCACCATGAGCGAATGAATTTACAATGGAATAAAATACACTGCATGCAAATTTATGTTACTCCTATAACTTGAATAAAATTTTGAATACACTGAATGAAAAAATGGAGGCAAATAGAGGGTTCAATTTCAAAGGTGCTGAAACCCATCAGAACCTCAGCGTTCAGAATGACGTCATTACTTAGTACGGACGTGCCCGCGCCGCCCAAGGACAGTAAACATTTACCAGGTCAACGCTCGCCGCCATATCTATTAGTTTTTTCGGCCCTGACAACAAAACTGCCAAAACCTTGTAAATGTTTGAGGCCCTCTTAATGAATCTACTTACCGCGACTCCAACTACGTTTTTACTATATTTTAAATACATAATATTAGGTACATATTGACAGCCGTGTTTTTTTTTATTTTTCAGTTAATATTCGCAGATGGTTGTTATTTTAACTTTAAATTGTGCAAATATAATTTAAAAAAATAACATCAAAAGTACAACTGTAATAAAATAATAAATAAATATAAATAATAAATAAAATAACCGAAAATACATTTAGTGCAATTATCCAATTATCACCTAGGAAATTCCCCAATACTTACGTAGAACCTCATCTTTGGAGAAAGTTGTAAATTGAGTACATTATGTGTGTATTCAAAAACGGTTGAAGACCTCACACAAATGTCAACGGAAATAGTATTAAGGCTGTATCCTGTAGACGTTACGTTTTAACATTATCCGTTCAAAGCACTAACACTAACATAGTGGTCGGACAGCTTTCAAAACTAGGAGTATAATGTAAGAGTGCTTTATTGAAAATGGTTGAAACTGCAAACAATATAATTACTGTTTAAGAAATATATACTCGTACTTAATAAATGTGTGTTGGTAGAAAATTGGAAGAATCGTTTTCTACAGCTGAAGTAGTCATAAGAATATATGGCGCTGGAAACAAATTTCAAACGCTTTAACTTTATAAAAAGGTTTATGTCCTAAACAATACTTATGAAGTAAATAGTAATCGCGTTACATTCGTAAACATCCTAATTATCGACAGTTTAAGTATTGCTATATTGTGTGTTCACTATTACTCATGAACATTAAAACCTATATTAATTCTACGATTTTTGTACCAATTAAGGGCTGAATAATAAATATTATAATATAGTTACATCGACTCTTTATTCCGTATTATACTAAAATAAAACCCACTAATTGTAAAAAACGTCTCCGAAATTCATACGGCGTAGTACAAATCGCGATTCAAGTGTTACAGGTTTACAATACAGGTTTCAGTCCCATATTTGTATATGAAATCTCATTTTCGTTTTGAGCAGTACGTACTCCCTATTCGGTATACGATATACATTGTGCTCGTACTAACGAACGAGTACTCTAGTCCCGGATGTGATATAATATTTGCAACGGTCATGTATGACACCACTTTATGCAGATAGCCACTCCTACGCCACTATATTTATCCAATATTTGGTCAGACGAATACTTCGTAATACTTCGAACTTGAAATAACACTTGCTTAAATTTCATCGTTCTATTTCAAATTTATCACTTAAATTTTTTCATCGAAATTTCTTAAACTAGCCCGAAAGGTTTGTGGGAAGTACCAAATAGCTCAATGTACGACGCTTACTGTTCGTCAAAATAAGAAGGTCTGGATGGGTTAAGCTATGTGTAATAGGTATGGCAGCTTAAAATACGTATGGTTTCAGTGATCAAATATCATCAAAAGGTTCTGAGAGTCTTCTTTTTCAAAGATAAAAACAATAATCATCCTTGTACTCGTCGCATGTATATTTCAATCAATTTAATAATAATCCTTTGACAAACCATAAAAGAAAATTACACTAAGTGTTACATATGTTTAAATGTTAACAAAAAAATCCTAGACTTGTTAGAGTAAAAAGTTTGATACTACCAAGTTGATTTGTGCACAATGAAATGAATGTTGCCAATATAAGCTAGGCCAAAATAGAGCGGGTAGTTTGAAAGTACTTCAATACAGTGTTTGTGGACAAATGTATTATTAGTGGTAAAAGTGTAAAAAAATATACATGAGTACGGTAATTCATTCAATTATTATGCTAATGTTATGCTAATTATTATACCAGCGGCGTAGCGTGCCTTGGAGGGGCCCTGCATCAAAATTAGTTGAGGGGGAGGAATAAGAAGAACTGGGAGGGACATATGTTTTTAAAATCTGTATGAAGAACTAAATAATATAATAAAACTTAACTATTTGTTACATTACCTATCTGCATTCTGTATTATTTACTCGCAATGAACACAAGGAAGGAAAATATTATTGACGCGGTAGTACCTATACATATTTCAATAGATAAGCATGCATCTCAGGCATACTTATCTAAACGAACCCAAATTACAATATAAGGCCAGACTTTACTACCTCCTTCGTTTGCTCTTTTAAATTCAAATTCACTTAAAATTTGATCACTTAAAAGTTGAAAAAATCGGCCGACTAATCGGCCGACTATGCTCTCGGAAGCATTACTGTAAACATTTAAGATGCTTGAGATGGTTAAAATTTAAAAAAATAAGAAATTACCCGTATTTCTAGCACCTTACCATTATGCAGATATACGGACTGCGCGCATTTTTATTGTTTAGACTAAATCTGCTATTTTTTCACTTAAAAATGAAGTGTTAAATTAAAATTTGTTCATAAAATGTGTAACAATCACGTCAGTTTCTATAGTAAAAATATAAATGACAATTTTTAAAACTTTAAATTCAAAGAGACGGAAACGACCTAATTAAAAAATTAAATTTGAATAAATTTTGTTTTAGGGCCATAAAAAGGAATCCCATAAAGTTACAGTAAAATCTAAAATTAAAAAAATTCGACGACCATTTTTAAAATTTTCACACGATTTTATATGATAGGACTTTTAACCAAAATTGTTTCCAATTGTAAACAGTACATATAATATATTAATTAACAATGAGCAGTTTTAAATTAATACAATTATATTCAGCAAAAAGAGTATAAAAGATTTATTAATTAATTCAACACTAAAAACGATACTGATATTTACTTCTAATTCTTGAATGTCATTGCTTTTATATACATTTTACTGAGAGACATATACAATTTAAGAAGCCGGATAGTCTGTGCTTTTTGCCGACTAATCGCTGATTACGAAAGTGGCCGGATCTTCTTTCCCGACTAGTCGGCGACTAATCGGTACGTCACTAATTTAGATAAAAACAGTCTCACCGTTTGATTTCTCTAAAAATCAATTAGGTATTGATAAAAATTTTTACACATAACTAGTAAATATTAAAAATGAGCTGCTGGTATTTTGTCGGAAAGTATTGAGGATCGAGGAGAAATATATCATGATTGAAATCGTTAAATGTCAAGATCTCATTTCTTTACCAAAATGCCAATCAAGAAAACAAATAATATTAATCTAGTATAAAGCATGAACATTTTCTCAGAGTTTAAATTGTATTTTCATTTCGGTTAAGGTTTCGGAATCGAAATTTCGTCGTATTATATAGTTACATCATACATTTAAAAGTATAATATAATGTTAGAGTTATATTTTTAGGTGGGATAGCCGATTGTTCGTCCGGTGAACGGTGCCGGTTACATTCCATTTTGCCGCGTTCCATTACGCAGCCTCGTGTTTCCGAGAAAGAGCGATGTCCCGCTCGCACTAAGCATTCCACTTTATTGCCTGAGTTTTGGAATCCTGCATTGTTTACACTAAAGCTCATTTCAATACAGCCAAGGAAACATCTCTTAAAGTCGGTATTATCCGGTCAAAGGTCCGCTGGTTATTCATTCTTTTGTAATTATCTGTAATGAGCGAGAGACAACGCTTTAACCATAATGCGATTGAATTGTACTAGCCACAGAGATGTATATAATAGTTAGGTTGTAATAATAGACTGCGGCTGTTCCTCATGCAACCGCACAATGCTCAAGCATAACGTTTTTTCGAGTAAAAAAATTATTTTGTGTTTCTGCTGTGTTAAGACAGAATCACATTGAAATCTTTTTTCATGCAATAGCAGAATAATTATTAAGGCTCTCAACTAGGCTTGCAATATCCTTCGATTTTTACTATTCAGTTAATTCGGATAGCATCAAAATTCTATATTCGGATATTAAGCTTTGCTTGACTTCAGCAACTCATTAAACGGTAGATCATCATCATGACAACCATTCGATGGCCCACTGCTGAGCCGGGTCTCCTCCACAGAATGGGTGGGAGTAAGGCCGTAGTCCACCACGCTGGCCCAGTGCGGGTTGGCAGACTTCACACAGCTTTGAGATCTTTAGGAACCTCTCAGGAATGCAGGTATCCTCACGATGTTTTCCTTCACCGTTATAGCAAGTGATATTTAATTTCTTAAAACACACATACCTAACTCAGAAAAGTCAGAGGTGTGTGAGGGTGGGATCGAATTAGAACCTCCCGAGCAAGACATCGAGTCTTAACCACTGGGCTATCACTGCTGACTATTTATTTATTAAAATTATTTATTATTCTTCTATGCTAAAAATATTTATTGTGCTTCTATTATTATGTAACGGTTTTATAATAATACTTATCAACCTATGGTCATTCGTGATTTTTTATCACGCTTGTTGTAACCTATTATCGTCAGTTCTGTTGAAGCGCGAAAATTGCAATAAAATCCGTATTATGCTATCAACCAATAATTTAATCAATTTTATTCTCTATTTTACACAAATAATTTTGTAACTACTAAAATATTTATTGACTGTGTGAGGAGTTCCCTTCCCACTCTGATGAGATGGCGTAAAATTAAGCTAACCAACCCTCCCTATCTTCAAATCTCTCGTGACATTTTTTACAATGTGTATTGGGAGTAAACGCATTAATTTTTTTCCAAATAAAAATTACACATATTACAGCTGAACCTGCTCCCCACTCCCTCATTAAACTTCTCACATAGTTAGAAAAAACCATAATGAATTAATTTAAATTCAATAAGTTTTTGTCTAATACAATTTTCACCATACTTCTTTACTCCCTTAGTTGTGAAATTCTGAAAAATCGTTAACTGCTACAGAAATTAAGTCCTGTTTGGTTGGTTTTAGAATTGGAAGCTTTTAGACTCAACATAGACATATAAGTCAACGAGTATGGTTAGGTACCTACTAAGATAATGAGATAGAGGTGCACTAACAGTTTTCTAAGAGCTATATCTAAATTTTTCAACATACCAACAGAACACAAAATCAAACGTTTACATTCACACATGATGAGCGACTTACAAAACTTAACATTGTAGTTCAAATAAAGTGTTTTTCCTTTAGAACCAAACTTTGCTATATATAACGCAGGTCGTAGACTAACTCAACATCCGGCGTTGCTCGCTAAGTCACGTGAATCATGCGCGGACGCAGCTCAACATACTCGTAGTATTCAATGTATTCTAGCGACGCGACGCTATCCTATTGATCGTTTTATTGCCCCTTCTGTTTTTGCTTAGTGAAAGAAACTAAACAAGATCCAAGTACTTAGTTTACGAGTTACAATACTATTTACCTGTTAACTGTTGTACACTCCGTATTTTTATAGTTAATGTCTTGGCGAGAGTCTTCATTCTACGAACAGAAAGTTCGATAAAAATGTTATATTAATTAATTTTGATTTGAAACATTATTTAATTGATAGAAACAACGTTCATTAAGATTAAATTAATAAAACAAAAATTATCGAAAATTATTTTAAGAGCCATTCTCTCATTTTCGGCATGGCAGTATTAATGACTTTTTCCAAAAATAATCAAACAAAAAAAAATAAAAATAAAAAAGCTTTTATCAGATAAATTAAAATTTAATTAATTTACTTTATTTAATACTTTTTTGCACACCACATATATACAATTATACAAGATAATTACACAACTAAGTAACATAGATAAATGGCTTATTAGCCATTTCTTCCAGACAACCTTAATACAATAAATGTATAAATATTCATTATTATATATTAATAAATAAATAAATGCCACATAGGTTTTATTGTCAAAAATTTAACAAAAAATTCCAAAAAACTGTAGCTTAAATCCATGTTGGTGACCGATTTTGACAAAAAAATCATCGTATTAAATGTTGAGATAAATTAGTATTGCATTAAATGGAATATTGGCAACACTATTGAGATTTTACCATCTGTGTCTGTGGTAAAATGGCGTTCTAGATTGGTAGAGCATGTATAATAGAAATGAGGGCAGTGATAGCCCAATGGTTAAGACTTGATGTCTTACTCGGGAGGTCCGAGTTCG
>JAOPUB010000005.1:2770328-2785226 GCA_027564055.1 Neptis clinioides
CAGGAAATCCTAGTTCGAATTGAAAGATTATTTTTGTATTGAATAGTCCATTTATCGAGGAAGGCATTAGGGATCCAGACCGCTGCAAAGCAGTAGTAAGCTAAACATACCATATAATCATGAAATGGTATCATTTGAAAGAGAGATAATTGATATACGTTCGTATTTAAGTCAGTCTAGAAGTAATATGTCACCTTTTGCTAGAAGTAGCAGCTATAGATCTCAATATGGCAGACCGAACATAGAGGTTAGTAATTAGATTATTAATTAGTTTACCTTATAAACATGTTTTTCAAAATAATTTGAATTGCAGTATCGCTTATTTCTATCATAATATATTTAGTTACTTATGCTCTTCACTGTAGCAGAATCTAATATTAACTCTTAAAATGTCGATATCAAATTTGGAATGTAGTGCTAGTAGATCATACTTAAGTCTTGGCAATATGTTTCATTGTTATTTAAATAATAGATATAACTATACTTTACTGTAAGATTAGATCTAAGATTTTCTAGTAAAACTTATGATTTACTTACACTAAATGATTAAAGTCAAGAAAATTCTGCTATCATCGTTAATTTCCAAGAGTTTACCACAAGAATACACGATAAACTATTTTACTCACATAAACTGCGTGACGTCACGTTTCGTTTCGCCCTATTTTTTGCACGCGCGTTTTGCAAGTTTGAATTTTCCTCTGTGTTTTGCACTTTTCATATATTATTTCATGGATTTAACTAACCACTAAAGAAAAAAAAAATGTTTTAGTCAAGTAACGATAATAAAGATGCAAGAAAAAAAATATTACAGAGAATTTAAATTTTATGAATATTCTGTATTCATTTGTAAATCAAGTATAAAGTTCATTTTAAGATATCGATTAATTTTCAAATTTTATTTTATTTAGGCCCCAGTAAGTAGAGCTCGCAGTTCGACACTTACCACTCAAGGGGAAATTGTTCGGCCGTCTAGAGATCGTCGGCTTAACTTGCCTTTACCTCAAGCCCCAAGACCTCATGATGATGCCATCAGCCTTTGTCCTTCAATTAATAGCCGCAAAGACTCTGGAATAAGAAGCACTAGCCGAAGATCCAGTATTCAACAGCAGGTAATCCATCTATTGGAAATAATGTTATTACTATGAAAAAAAATTTTTTTTTACTATGAATAATACATACATTTATTATCGGAAAATATCAAGGTAAAACCAATTTGAGGCGAATAATATTACAATATAATTTTTGGGGAAGGAAAGACTAAGCTATGAATAACTAGGAAAAACCGAACTTCTGTGAAAGTTAGATGACTATACTTTAAGAATTCGATTTGTGTTTAAATATAATATTGAGATTTTTCTTAGTATCGTTATTCTTTCATAATTTATATTACGTCGGAAAGTATATTCTATATTATATTAGTTTCAATGGCGTCATAATGTTAAGTTTACTAATTATAGGACTTATATAAAATTAACAAATGTTGTACTATTTCTGTTAAGTTGTTTATATGAATTGATTTTACTATTTTACTAATATTACAGATGTGAAAGTTTGTATGTCTGGATATTTGTATGTTTGTTACTCTCAATCACGCGATATCGGCTGAACGGATTCAGTGGAACTTGGCACACAGATGTTTTAAATATACTTTATAAGTTAACTGCACTCTTTGATGTATAAAAGCGTGGATGTGTAGGCGTAGTTTAAACATACATGAGTTATTACTTTCTTTAATTTTCACGTAAAATAAACAGATGTTGAATTCCCTAATATTCATTTTATTTTAAACAACGAGAATATGCTATCTTACATCATAGGCTCTTATTTTTATCATAAGCTTGTAATTTATATTTAGATTCGTAAACAAAGATGGTTTTGGTATAATAGAATCTGTTGCGTTACAGCTATTTGCGCTCAACCATGCATTAGCAACGTCTCAAGCGGACATGATGCAACATCGCGTCTCTGGATACTACACTTCAAGCCAGTCTTCGGTCAACGAGCTCCCTTCTAAGACCAGACTACCGCCGCCATTGAATGAAGAGCAAGTCCAATCACTCCAAAAATTAAGAAAACAGTCCGATCTGCAGCTAATCAGATGTGTTCAAGATAACGCAAGGTCAGGAGTAAATTATTTTGTTCAACCACCTCTAAACAGGTTTACGCTTTTCTTTAAATTTCCCCAAATTGAAAGATATTATCGGGATAAAGCGCACAGAAGCGACGATTGTGAAGATTTCCCGCCTACACTTACTACATCTCGTTTTAATACGGCCTTAGATATTCTGGTGTCAGCTTTTATTTTTTTAGCCGTTTCCTCTTCCATATTAATTTTGTACAAAGAGTGGCGTTCTACCTTAGGATGGTATATTTTCTTTATCCTTATAGAGGCTATCGCTATGGTATTTTGCGTGTATAGACATTATTTAAAGTGGAAAACGAAACATAGTCCTCACGATGTTACTGACACCATGAGAAGGTCCGTGAAAATATTTAGAAAACTTTCAGATTGGTATCCGTGGCACCTTTCTGGGAGTCTTTTGATTAGTTTGCCAATATTAGCTATTCTAATAAATTTTTCTTGCCAAAACACTACGTTGACTATTCTTCGTGGAGATCAATCTTTTTACGTCTATTTATTATATGTTAGCATAGTTCATTTTTGTAATTTTACACAAATGAGTTGGCTGGTAAAGAATTCTCTTGTCACTATTTACGCCGGTCTGTTCTTGTTTTTTAACGTTTTAGGTTGCCGCGAAGCCAATACTCAATTGTTAGCTGGTGATATTAAAATAAATCCACAAATTATTGCTCAAAATTTTTCCATATTTGATGCTATGGTTAATGACACTTTGAACGATACGTTTTTTAATAACGGTACGAATAGATTCGACGGTATACATCATAGAATGCATCTTACAGAGTTGTATTTAGACGTCGCGTTGCTGTTGATTTTGGTATGGTTCCTCAACAGGGAATTCGAAATAAGTTATAGGTTAAGTTTTTATAGTAATGTTGTCGCCAATCGTGATAAACAAAATATACAAAATATGAGGAATCAAGCAGACTGGTTATTACATAATATAATACCTCGTCATGTCGCTGATCAATTAAAAAATACAGCCAGATATTCAGAGAATCACAAAGATGTCGCTATTATATTTGCGAGTATAGTTAATTTTAATGAGATGTATGATGAATCTTATTTAAAAGGTAAAGAGTATTTAAGAGTTTTAAATGAGTTAATAGCAGATTTTGATGAATTATTAGAGAGACCGGAATTTCAGCATGTAGAAAAAATTAAAACCATTGGCAGCACCTTTATGGCAGCTAGCGGATTAAATCCAGACTTGAGACACTCTTCTCGTGGCACATATGACCATCTTTATCAGTTGATGGATTTCGCGTTAGAAATGCAAAAAGTTGTGGATAATTTCAATCAAGATTTGCTCGAATTCGACTTTATACTTCGCATTGGTTATAACTTTGGAGATGTAACTGCAGGGGTTATAGGAACTAGTAAATTGTACTATGATATATGGGGAGACGCTGTGAATATAGCGTCGAGAATGGATTCGACAGGTGTGCCGAAACGAATACAGGTCGGAGAGGCTTGTATACCAATTTTATCTGCTAATTATGATTTTGAACCACGCGGAAGCGTCTATGTAAAAGGTAAGGATAATATGAATGTTTATCTTGTTGTAGGTAAAAAAGACGTGTAGACCTAACTGTTGAACATGTGTAGAATCTGTGATTAACTATTTATATTTAAATTTTGATAATCGACATAATGTATGTAAGATAAAGCGACGTAATTTATTGTTTATTGGGTTTAACGGCTTGTAAGAAATACTCTGGATATAAATCCTATTAATTTATTGTCGAGCTTTATTAGGCCGCTTTTGTACCCGTAATAAACTATTAAGACTAACAGTTATTGTTAATGTACGCTTTGAATTCTATGCCGCCATTTCGTGCTCTTTGTGTTAGTGTCGCCTGTAAGTAACGAAATATTTCTATTTAAATGATAAATTGTTATGAGCAATCTTGACTCTAATATATTTTAAATATAATCTCAGTAGTATTTTATTAGGGATGACTTTTCCTACGGTGACCTAAGAGAAACGTACGGTTATTTAAACTGTGACCATTGTTCTAGTCTGCAATTATATTTGATCGAAGTGATCCTATTGGTTTTTAAAAATGATTAACCTGTCACTCTGTAATTGGTACATGGTTATTTCTATTTAATATTTTATGCATAACCTTAGTAATATCATGGAAATTATGAAATATTTCATATACAAATTTTAATTTATACTTATTTTTGACCCTTTTAAAAATATTTATTAACAATAGTAAAATTTGTTTTAGTATTTATATATTTCTACATTAAGTTTTTTTTTTCAATGTGATTTGTATATAAATAGTCTGCGATATTCTAAACAGTTAAACGTTTATTGTACATAAAATATACACATTATTTACTTATATTTAATTAATATATTTTATTGGATAATAGCTTCGAATATTTAGTCAAGAATAGAAAGATTGTAACATATAGTTTCTGTACATTGTACATCTTATATTTTATTCGATATTCTTATTGATCTGTAAAATAAATGTAGATAATGAAACATATTTAAATGGAATTAGTAGAAATGCCATCTTTTATTTTTAAGAAAATTAGAGATTTGCAATTTACATTATCTTATATTTATCTGTTTTGTTAAAAAATAAAGGATCAAAGGGAAGAATCTTTATTCATTAGATAAAATGATTTGACGTCAATATATTAAAAAACATATATACGATAACAATATTAGAAAATATTTTTAAATCCCTTTTAAATATTAAATGGCAACTATTTTATAAGACTTGATAGTGAAATTATTAATTAAATTTCGTAGTGAAAATTATTCAGAATTTCCCCTGTTTTGTGCGTAGCTAAAAAATTACAATATTAATGAATAACATATTATAATGAATTTACAAGTGTTTCCTATTTTTTCACTTTTAATATACGAATATAGATTATCATATCGAGACTTCTTTGGTGAGTTATTTTAAAATTTGTGAAATGTAAGAGACATTCTTGTGAATTTCGTAAGCCAATTCAAAAAATTCTAGATGCTCGACATGTTATTCATAATTGTATTAAATAGAACATTAATATAATATTTCATGATTAACATTAACATCTGAAGTAGCGTTTGACAGTGCAAAATTTACTTATGTAAAATAATGACAAAAGGAAATTTAAAGAAAATTGTGTATGGGTTGCAATTTTAACTTTGTTCAGCACTGTCAACCAAGGTGTTCATTCTCTGATATTAGTCTAAATCTAAATCGTAATTTTATACAATGAAAACTTTACGAATTGATGTAGATCTTCAAACTTATGATAAAAGCCTTACTATACATTCCAATTGTATTTAAATTGCCTTCGAATGTCTGTTTGTGCTAGGAAAAACAAAATACACTATTTTTAAGAATATCTCAATAAACTTATTGCCTATACTACATCGAAAGGGTAAACTATTTTTATTTGTTAATTTCGAGCAGAAGCAATTTTAAGAATTGAAATCTTAATACATTAAAGTAGAAAAATGTATTTTACGTTTGTCACAAAAATTGCTTCTGACTGACAAATAATTGAAAAATTTTTGTATTTCAAATGTGAAAGTGAGGAATAACTTTGTTCTGAATGTAGAACGTTGGACCAAATGTGAAATACCATAAAGACTTTTCTTGATGAAAATAATACTGATTTCGATATATTTAGAATAATATCGAAATCAGTATTATTTTAAGCAGTTAAAACGTTAGGATATACATATTATGAAGTCGCAGAATATAAAACAATGTCATCAAAAGAGTAGTTTATGACAATTGTATTTGAAATTGAATTTTTCCGTGATTTAATATTCTCAAAAACAAAATATGTATAGCACCTTAACATTTTAACATCAATAATCACTTTTTTTATTATGGACACAAAGCAACCTTAACAAAATGTTGGGCGTAGTCCGCATCTGTTTTTTAATTTATAATTTTTATTATGCATAAAAAAATAAAAAACACTTATTTCAATTGGAAAGGCTGTTATGGAAAGTCTTTGTGGTATCTGCTTAGCTCTCTTTACATTTACAATCTATATTATAATTGATGTTTCGTGGTAGCTGTTGAAGTGTGGTGAAACTATAACGTGCTATTTACATGAGCTGCTATGACTTTGTATATATATATATATATATTTATTTTCAATTAGGTACTATACCTACTTATATTTTTTCAGACTAAAACGAATATAATAAGTGTGAATAAAAAAGATATTATTTATTTTTAGTGATTTTATTTATATCCCTTTAGTATCTTTGTAGTAGCCTGTTCCACCATTATTACCTGTCGATTCGATTTGTTTTATCATAATAGTTTAGTGTGAAAAATTATATAGGATTTTTGACACTAATTGTTAAAATAAGTATTTTAGTTAACTCAATCATAAAACAATTTCAAATTTCCGTTGGTATACTATATGTATTGTATTATTCATATATGATATATAAATAATACTTATAATTTTACGCCTTTCAAATCACATGATCTAAGGAATTCTTAGTGAGACGGAAACCGGAAAGGATCATCCCAAAATTCGCAAACGACTAAGAATTTGACCCTTCTACACCAAAACCATTAATATATAAATATTGTTTTATAATGTTAGCATATATTAAAGTAATCCACAACCACACAATTATATAAAGAGGAAAGATTTGCTTTTGTTTTTGACCGGTTTTGATACTACTTGCGCCAAGTGAAAGCTACGACCCTTTCGGGTAACATAGGTTATGTGGTGTTGCCATATTTAAAATAATTACAATGATATGGACATTTAAGTGTTATAAAATGGTTATTTTGTAAATTGGAGATTACCTGTGAAAGTACTGAAATGATTTTAATATTTTTCTCGTCAGCCGAAAGTTATATACTTTCCCGGTAACACTGACTTACTGCACCAATTTAAAAAAAAAAATTCTCTGATAGAAAGCTACACTATTCCCGCGTTATCTAGGTGACGGAGTGTTGCCATCCTTCGAAATCATAGCCATTTTGTTCCTACTGCACCAATTTTGAGAAGTTAGTGAGTAACACGTACTATACAATATTTCTGACAAACAGAGACGAGGCAGTGCTGCCATATGCCATGGTTTTTTAAATTCATAAATTGATAGTTCGGTTGCGCAACACTCATCTTGATTGACAATGTAGGCTATAGTTTATAATTTTACTTTAAATACTCGAAGGGAAGCGCGGGCGGGTTCGCTAGTAGTAAATAAAGAAACATAGAACTTACTTAAATAATAATATATTCAAGTAAGTTCTATGTTTCTTTCTGACAGTTAAATTATTACCATATAGCCAAATTAATTATAATTTATGTTATATGTGTATAAAATGTGATTTATCGATCTGATAAGATCATAACACGAGCAAGAGTAATTACATTATGTTAAATTCTTAAATAAATCTTAGTGCTACTAAATTATTACATTAATACATTCATTTAAATATTATGGGTATTACACGACAAAAAAAAATTGAATAATAGTATGAACGTTTTATTGTTATTAATAAGATTGAATGAATAGGCAATGATAGCCCAGTGTTTAAGACTTGATGTCTTACTCAGGAGGTCCGAGTTCGATCCCACACTCTGGCACACACTGACGACATTCTGAGTTATGTGTGTTTTAAGAAATTAAATATCACTTGCTATAACGGTGATGGAAAATATCGTGAGGAAACCTACACTCCGGAGAGTTCCATAAAAAGTTCTCAAAGGTGTGTGAAGTCTGCCAACCCGCACTGGGCCAGCGTGGTGGACTATGGCCTAACCCCCTCCCTATTCTGTGTAGGAGACCCAGCTCAGTAGTGGGCCATCGAAGGGTTGTGATGATGAATATAAAAATGCTATGTGATAAATTAAACACTTTGGTCAAATACTATTTACACCATCTAATCTTCCGTGACCGAACAGGTCAAGTTGAACAAATAATTACATATATTTACACTAAATTAATATATACTTATGTACAAATGTACTATACCAATTCATTCTGATTTATTACGTTATCTAAGAAGACCGAGATATATATATACTTAATAAAAATAATCTCGATTTATCACATTGGCTGTATTTTAACTCTATAATAAATAAATACTAAAACCTAATTTTGTTTTTTATTTAGTACTACGTTTCGTGTGTTTAAAATAAAAATAAACAAAAACCTTGTCTAATGTTAAGGGAAGTACAGCGCAATCGAACGAACAGAACTGAATATACCGAACCGATCAAACAAATCCAAACCGAAATAACCTAACTAACGAACCAAATGGAGCCGGGCGAACGAATAGATCAGAATGAACTAAAAGCCATAAAATAAAGAACTGAATTGATCGGAACAGTAGGACCAAATTGGCTATACGGGTTAACCGATTTTTACTAAATTTTATATGCGTATTCAGGAGGTCAGAGAATCGTGTACTATCTATTTTTCATACCCCTAAATTTTCCGGGTGTCCCGTTTCCCGAAGCGAAGCGCGGACGGGTCGGCTAGTAAAAATATATATGCCAACACTACATCACATACGTCGCTCAGAACCAGTGTAAAAATTAGATTTAAACAACTAAAATTCAATTTCTTTCTAAAATTATATTGATTTCTTTTAAATCACTTATATAAATAGTTGCTATTATTAAGCAACTATGAATTATCGAATAATTCTAAAATCTCATGTATTCTTCATAATTTTCTTGAATTTGTTAATTTCATTCAACATTATTTAATTTACAAAAATGAATATCATCCTTCTTGTTTTTCTGGATAATTTAATAGTAAATTCGCTGAAATGAATATAGTAATAGATAAAAATCTTTGGAATAAACAAAATGTATATCATAAATTATTTACAGAATTTTGCAATGGTAAAATTATATACGGATGGTTCTAAAAGATCAAGGGCTGCTTCAATGGCATTTTATGTGCCGGACGTAAAATATGGACATGGTGTATTATTACCAAAAGAAATAAGTATCTCTTCTGCTGAGGCTATTGCTATTGTAAAGGCACTAGTAGACAAAAACAAATCAACAACTGGTTTCAATTAATTCAAAATAAAGTGAATGTTGAATTTATGTGCCCATCTCATGTTTTATATTCCTTTTACTGAAATGATGATTAATGAAAGATTAAGTTTATCGAAGAATGGAAGATGAAATGGAATGAGGAAAGTCTTAGTAAGGGTAGCTGGTATGGCAAAGTTAATCAAGATAATACAACCTTGGTTAGCAAAATCATCTCTTTGTAAAGAAAGAAAATGTTACACAATTTTAATGCGTCTACGTTTTGGACACTGCTGAGTAAATTTTCATCTTTATGGAATGAACATTATTTCGTCTCATGAATGCACATTTTGCAATTTGGCTTCCGTACAAACTTTGGATCACATTTTATTTGATTGCCCTAAATTTTATATTAACCGCCTCCATTTTATTGAAAAACTTCTAACAATATATAAATCACTGCAAGCTGTCCCACGCACTACTCAAGGAATAATAAAACATATAATTCAATATATAATTTTATCGTACAAACTATGACTGATATATGAATGGACTATACTTTTCGGATTCGACTTATGAACACAAGGATATCTACTATCACAAGGAATTATACGAATACTAAGGCTGTACGGTGTAATACCTTTGCCTTTTCCATTATGGAAAAAAAAATCCAATACTATAATTTTAAGGTTAATTTTAATATATATTATATTTGCTTAATTTATAAGTTAATACCAATTAGCAAGTAAAAAACTAAAGGGCAAACTATTTATTCTATAAATATGTTAAAATTGTGTGGCTTGCATTTAACAAACAACACAGGACCGAAGCATACAGCGACTGTTATTTTTTTTCATGGCTCTGGTAAGTTGTTTTATATTGAAAGTTTGAAACTAATCTATCCACCATTTTACCATGTTTAGGGATTGAACCTTCAAAAAAAGAAATGTATACATCTTGTTATTAAATTCGAATATTCAGGTCCTTACAACAACAAAGATTTTATCATTATCCTGCAGGAACTCTGAAACCGGGATAAAGACTATATGTTTATTATGCTATTATGTTATTTATTATTTTATGTTTATCCGGGTTGTAAAGTATCTGTGCGTCAAGTTTTATTAAAATACGTTAAACCGGTTGCATTTATAATATAGTTAAAAGTACTATTTGTTTTTGACATATAAAAAATGAATAAAAGCTAAGCTATTCCCACCTATATTAAAAACTATACTTCTAAAATCTAGTATTTAATAAATTATATAAACATTGTATTATTAAGAAAAGAAGTCCGTATAAATTGATTTCCAAAAATTATATATATCTGTTGAAATAATTCTAAATAAGTATTTTCAATACAAACTTTACTAAGATCCATATTAAATTTAAAATACTTTTCTACATATTTATAAAATATATATTAAACATGTGAAGTTATCTTTTCTATAAAATTTCTGAGGTTTTCAGAAAGCAATATTTCAAAAAGTATTACTGTAAAATAGATTTTAAGAAATACTTTAAAGATTACTCTTATATCACTATTTTAAAGAATTCTACGAGTAAAAAAGGTTCTATTAATTATTGCAGGTGCTGCTGGAGACCACATGAAGGAATGGGTACATTTGATGGCAAAAAATTTTTCATTTCCTCACATTAAAATTTTATACCCAACTGCCCCATTACAACCTTACACTCCAGCAGGGGGTTTAATGAGCAATGTATGGTTCGATCGCATTAATATTAATAAAAATGTTCCGGAGGTGTTAGACTCATTAAAAAAGATTGAAATGGTTGTAAAAAAATTGATTAGAAATGAAAATGATGCTGGAATACCAACCAATAGAATTATTGTTGGTAAGATTTCAGGATACTGCAGTCAAAAGTGAAAAGAGTGTAATTCTATAAAAGTTGGTTTTAAGAGAAGAAGACTTGTCCTATGCAGCTTGAAAATTATTTTAGACTTATTCTAATAAAAATGTAGAATTTTCTATTTGACATAAAAAAGTCAGTTACACAACTCCTTCATGTGACAGCAGTATAATTAATGTAAATTATTTGTATTACTGAATTTATTACAATAATGTTTATACATATTATTTAGGTGGTTTCTCAATGGGAGGTGCTCTGGCTCTTCAAACTGCTTATCGATGGGAGCCAAATGTTGCTGGAGTATTTGCTTTTAGTTCATTCCTGAATGATAACTCTGTTGTTTTTGAGGAGTTGAAAAATAGTCCTAGTAATGGTAAGACACTTATTCAAAATCTGTTTGTGTCACAATTTTGTTTATAGCTTTGAAACAAACTTGCATTTCAAATACTAGAAATAAGCTAGTCCTTTTTTTGTTATTATATCAAAGGGCTGTACAAATATTTTATTCATAAGATATAGCTGTGGATCTAAGTAATGCTAAAGGCTCACAAAAATGCTTTTATTTCTCACAAAATGTATTTGGTAGTCTTTTAATGATGACTATCTTGTGGTCAAACAGTTTAAGTCAAATATTTTTTAAATGACTTTATGCATATATTGTCAGTGTTCTTGTCTGTATCAGAAAACCTGTTACAATAAATCTATTTTCATTTCCTAGTTATGTTAGGCAAGTGTAATCTAAAATAATAAAAAAATATTTTGTTGAATTAAAAAGTTAAATATTTAATTATTAATTGCCTTGTGTTATTTATTTATTGTAGTTTTATTTTCAGCTTCAGTGCCTTTGTTGCAAATCCATGGTGACAGTGATGATCTGGTAGACCTAGAGTGGGGACAATCTACATTTAAAGAACTAAATTCCCTTGGGGTTCAAGGGGAGTTCCATATTATGGAGCGTTTAGGCCACTCTATTAACAAAAAAGGTGTAAACATTATTAGAGGTTGGATTGAAAAACTGTTACCTGATTTATAATTTTCAATTGAAGTGCCAATGTTAAGTTTCTAGTTTTTTTAGGTATATATTGTTAGCCATTTAACTAGTGTTGCAAAGAACTTGAGTCTTTGAGTTTTATTATTAAAGGCTACTCAATATTCGAGGCTTGGTGAGCCAAAACACTTGGAACCTTAAAGTTAAGACAATTTTTTACTTATAACTTTCTTTTTCCTGTTGTATAACTCATAAATATATTTTAATAAGAAACTACAGTTTATTATAAACTCGTTTAAGAGGACTCGTGCTCGGCTCTCTGTGTCAAAATAACTCGAGTCTCTATTGCAAAGACAGTTCTATAAAGTTTCGAAAGCCCTTCTTTAAAGAACTTCTAAAAAAAGGACTTTGTGGCTGGTCCTTTGGAACCTAAACTAAACTGGTAAACTATTGTTTTTCTTTGAGAAAAGATTTTATTTGTAAACAAATATAGGTGCTGTGTATGATTGAATTTCCTTACAGAGTCATGTGTCAATAAATTAATAACTTAAATGTTTGTCGTTTGAATACTTTTTCCTACAAATGACAAGTACATAAGAGCCACAATTAAATAAACAAGATTATTTCTTCAAGTGAAGATAGAGAAATAGTAGTAGTTGAAGAAGGAGGAGCGTGGTGCGAGTGAAAGCGGTGAAGGCGAGACCCGCTCCTCACTAAACATTTACTTTTATATTTGGACGCTCGCTTTTGTCTCTAATGATAGCAATATCCGTTGTTGACAAATGTGTTGTCGTTACGAGCAACACTCCCACTCTCCGACACAACAGCACAACAACAAACGATTTGATTGCTACCTGTCATTACTGCTGCTTTATTGAAACTGGGACGAACGAACGAAATTATAAACATTTCTCATTGGTCACAAATTATGGCCTATACGCAGACCAGCAGTATGCCCGCTAGACTACTGTAATATTACTCCTGGCGGTTATACTTTAGACTGCTACTAACAGCATTACTTTTAGAATACTCGTGACGGAATAATAATGATCTCTGTCATGGCGGTGTATTTATTTGGTTAGTTTTTACCTTTGTGTTGGCACACCGATTATCGATTACTTTGCACCAATTAAAATGTAACAATGTTACCAATGTTCAGTCGAAACAGTGTTATCAACATCATAAGTAACAATAGTTAGTTCTGATGTTTCAAATCATTGACTTTAAACAGTGGGATCTAATTTTGTGGGGCAATTTTTTTTTTAATTTGATTGATGACAGATGAATGTTTGTTACTGTTTCACGCAAAAACTGTCAAACGGATTTTGACGAAACTTTATATTAATATAGCTTGTACATGAGAATAACACATAGGCTTCAATTGATAAAGAATTTGTGTTATTTGGCCATAATATAGCGATAGTTATCAAATCTAATAACCTGATATCATCCGTTACTAAGTATATAGAAGTAAGCTGACAATTAATGAAACAGTTACATATCTGGTTGTGCTGTCGAAATTAGTTTTTCTAAATAAATTATTGAAAAAACGATTCGAATAAAGTACTTTTTTTTCACAACTCGACCAAATATTCTAGATTACAAGGCGACTATCGATAGTTATTAGTCAATCTTTACAACTATTGGTTTAGGTACTTTCCTGGATAAAGTTCTGGAAAATGGGATATCGAGTGTTTGGGATAATATAAAAAAAATTATGATTACCCCCAAGGGGTAAATATGTTAGTAACCGAAAAACTACATTCCAAGCCTTTAAGAAATAAAGTAATTAATTAAAGAGTGTTGTTTCTAATTTGGTGTCTTTTGCAGAAACCGAATCGTTTGAAGATTCAAACATGTGCAGCGATGTTGTTATTAATGCCTTAAGGCTTCGATCTGGTCACATTCCACTCAATAGTTTTGCCCACCCGTTGAAAGACCCCCATCCCCCAATCGTGCATAATGTGGAATGATTGAGGACGTTAATCACAGATTGGTGGAATGTGTGGAGTGTACGGAACGAGCCAGAATGAATGCAAGTAAAAACCGCACTCGCTCATATTTTTTTTTAATTTTGCTTTATGTAATAATTTCTTAGCCTCGCCGACTTCTGTTGACGCCAAGTCGCTATATTATATTGTTACAGTAGCTCTTAAACGGCGGAATTGATTGTGTTTCATTGTTGTTAGTATGTGGGTGACATATTATAGTAGAATAAACCCTCTAAATAAAATAAAGAAAAAAACTTTCTTGGTCTGTGATTAAAGAAAATTCGCAGAGAGAAGAATCAAGAATCCGTTTGAATTGGTATTGAGGACTCATTAGAAACAGAAATCAGGTTTGGTATAATTAAAACAAGTATATATAAATGTCGAAATGATGTTAAATAAGACTGATTGGCGTCGTTATTTATTATTAGATACCACATCGCCACTTGCCGTCTGTACAGTTATTCCCAATGGCTATCGCGAACGAGGGAAACGCGATTCATTTGTAAAATATTATACAAATTGATTAATTTAATATCTTATTTAACAGTTATTTATATGCCTTATCTTTATATTGAACTAGTCGACCTGGCCCAGGTTCGCTCGGGTGCAATTTGCTACGTGTAGTTAGATTTATCAAAAAACATTTGATTTTCGACATGTTGTTGCTAAATCTAAAAAAAATATATTTTTGCGCCTACGATAGGAAACATATTATCAGTTATCCTTCGGGACCTCCGATTTTTTCCGGGATAATAATTATCTATATGCCTATATGTTAATCCAGGTTATAAAGTATCTGTGCACCAAATTTCATTGAAATTCGTTTAACCGTTGTCCCGTGATTGAGTTACAAATATCCAAACATACATACATTCACATTTATAATATTAGTAAGACTAATAATATGTATAGGTATTTGT
>JAOPUB010000005.1:2879515-2898255 GCA_027564055.1 Neptis clinioides
ATGGTTTTGGTGGATTCTAAGCTCGCACTCAGGATCAACCGAAACCGTAGCATTCTTCTCTTCATTCCCCTTCCCCCTTCCTTCAAGGTGGCAACGCATCGCCAGGCAAGACACACTTGTATTGAGAAGTGTCTATCTTGCATGTGCGGTGTCCAAGGGCGACGGTTGCCACTTACCATCAAGTGGGCGGTCAGCTCGTTTGCCCCTTATTTACAATAAAAAAAAATTGAAATCGGTTCAGTAGATTTCGAGCCTATCATCAACAAACAACCGTACAAAAAAATCTTATTTTTCCTCTTTATTTGTTGTTGTAGAGATACAATTTGATTTTAAATTCATTTTAAAATTCATTGCTTCTTTTGGCTTATTTGCAGATAAATGAATAAATTTTTACATCATCTTTATCATACAAATAGTTTCATCAAATCCAACTGTACAAAGTGGTGGCAAGAGAATCTTTGTAGGGTTTACCATATTCATAAAGTAATTTTTTTAAAATTATTATCAACGGATATTATTATCGAAAATATCGAATTTTTTTCATGGAAATGAGATTTTGAAAATGTGAGAAGAAATAATTAGGTTGTAAAATGGTAACCAAAAGTGTCCATCCAAACCTTAATGAAAATATGATCTGATTGACTAACTCTGTGGTCCTAATATCTAGAAACAGTTGGTTTATATATTAAAAAATGGGATTATTTTCCTACAATTTAAATGAATATATTTATAATTTCCTAATAACTAAAAGTATGATCCAATTCTTTAAATTGTATTTTCATTTTTCTTATCAAACTTAAATTGCGAGTTCAATTCATCAAATAATAATAATCATATTCTCATGTTAGTGTATTTATATTCCTACAATTAACCTTCCTACTACAAGTTTTAAATAAACATTGACAAATGTCCGCACTGATAAAACGAAAGTTAGTTTGAAACGCATTAACGAATATAGTAGTTGTGTGACTTTTGAAATCATTGTTTTGCGTGGTGATACCGCATTCCAAAAATCGCCTGTATTTGAGCGAGAAAACTAGTTTCTACGTGAGCTGATGGTGAATGTTGATAGCTTTCATGGTTTAACGATATTTTTTCCATCACCTTAAAAAAGATACAGAGGAATGGAAAAGAGATAAACTAAATAGAACATGAGAAATTAAATAGAATAGAGAGAAGAGGGAGAAATAAAAGAAAAATGAAGAGGATAAAAGAGAAAAGAAGAAAGAGGAAGAGAAATAAAAAATCCGGGAATGAAGTTCCTTTGGATTTTATGGTTTTATTTATTAAGGTACATCTCAATAGTATGTACATTTTCTGATAGTGTTGTTCATCAGGGACGCAGACAAAACCAATCCCTATCTTAAAAACGAGATTTTTACCTATTAATACGTTCGAACTTAAATCCATAATAAAAAAGAATTTTAAAGACAATTACTTTCATGTTCAGATGTTCCTGTTCAGCTTTACTCACTTTTCACTCCCTCACCAGAACATCTTTAGGAGATGTTAACTCTACAAATGCCGATCAAAAATCAATCAAATCTAGGGTGTAAAGCTTAAAATATTGCTAAGTATCTTATAAAAGTTAAACTTCCTATTGGATTTGATTTGACGATGAAACCAGGGTAATAGATAGAGGATTTTTTAATAGTATTAAATTCGAGTTTATTTTAAAACTACCAATTAATGGCATAGAATTCCTAAATGGAACTTATTTTCGCTCTATAAATTTTAAAAATATTTATAAAACTCGTTTTAACGGTTGTTCATAAATTGAATAGCGACACGATTTTTCTATTACAGGTAAATCGCGTACACGCGAGTATTCGAATGATCGAACAATGTCAGTGGCCCGGACGGAAATCTCGTAAGCCGAATTTAGGATAAAGGATTGGAATTTATGAATCTCAAATAAATATGTAAGGTATTTCAAACTGTTTTTCAACATATAGCCATACGGCTGTTTCCTATCCTGCTAATGCTACTAAAATATAAAATATGCCACTCGACATCTTAAAACTAATGTGAAAAGCACAAAATGAAACTATTCTAAACTAACTGCAATTCTTAGATAAGTACATACTGTGTACCTAACCATTGCAGTATAAATCTTTTCCGCGTGGAATGATGGCAAGAATGCTAGATGCAATTTCCAACTGAATCGTAATCTCCAATTTTTTCGGTGAAGAATGAGCCAGCCCTCCTGTCACTAGAGGAACACCAGGACAGAGTACTGACAAACAGTGTTTTTTGGTTCGTAATTGATAGTTTGGTTCGGTTGCACAACACTCATCATTATTGACAATGTAGGTATATAGATTATAATTTTAACTTAAATACCCCAAGCGAAGCGCGGGCATGTCCGCTAGTGTTTAATAAATGCCTGCGTGTAGTGAACAACTACCTGACTATTACAATACAGCTAATTTTAGAATATATACTATTACAAAATTTATTAAAACTTATCCGAACGTAAAACAACACCAAGAAGAGATATTGACATAATTAAAAACTATTATTTGCCAAAAATTTCTGACCAATTTATCAAGAGAATTGTTAATTACAACTAAAAGCCATAAAATAAAGAACTGAACTGAATTGTTAATTATGACGCTGACAACACTGATTACAGCGAGCGTTGCCACATACTCATTGGTGCAAAAAATATCATATAATCGTCGGTATGCCAACACAAAGATAAAAAACTGGCCAAATAAATATGCCGTCGTGACATAAATCATTATTATTCCATCACGAGTATGGAAGCAGTAATGCTGAAGGTCTTAGTCTAAAGTTTAACCACCAGGATTAATATTATAATAGTCATAATGTGGGCCAGCATAACTCTCTTTCCAATCAATTAACAGAATGAATATTTCGTTAAAATAATTGACTGAAGCCTTTAAATCAAATGTTTAACATATATTTAACAGAAATAATTACAAACACCACAGTTAAGCTGATGATACAAATTGAAGACAATAGCAGTCGGAGCAAAGTCAAAAACAATGCCGATGCCGATGGCTGGCGTGTGCGGCCTTAATAAGGTTAACTATGTTATCAGGAATGTACAGACGGGACGAACGGACCGCAAGCGGATGCTAAATATCCAATAATGTACTTACGACGAGTGTCGATGCGAGATTTGCAGCTTCATCATGGAGTATGGGGCTTAGTAAAAGTTGCTTGTGCACAGATAAAAAAAATATCGTCTATTCATATTATGGTATGTGCTTCAAGTAATTTAGAGACCATCTAAAGAACATAATATAGTAATTTTTCAAATTTTTTACATAAAGACACGAGCTAGGGAGGTGTACATACTACTCCTATGAATAATCTGTCGATCAAGTGACATTGTTTTTGCGAGCTAAAATATTTGCACGAGTCAAATATTATCTTTACAGATTAAGCTTTTATTTAGTATAGGTATATTTCATATTTGAAAGGCTTTGTTCTAACGTAAATATTATTTTCTTAACTTATTATTTTTTTCAAACATAGCAAAATCAAGTAGTTAGCAAGTTTCTTAAGTAATTCTTTTAGAATATTTTATTTTTGAATTAAAATATTCACATAATACAGCAACTGATATTAAAAAAACAGGGCGATATAGAATGTCTTACTGTGTTTTAAGACACATTACCGAGTTATAGATTTCAAGCCAAAATTAATCACCATTAGCATCGTTTAAAATATAATCATATCAAGGAGTTTTTCATTCCATAATTTAATGGGATATATATGAAAAGTTGAATATATCATAGTAATTTCATTTCGTATCTAGTAAACACATACTTAAGTCGTAGTTTGACTAGAATTTCTAACTGCTCAACTTACCCCACCTACAAACACGATGAGCATGTCCAAATATTCTTAACTTAAATGGCAGCCTTATAAAAAAAACGTATTATATTGATTTTTTTTGTTTATTTTGCTGTGTTGATTTACTATTGAACTTTTCATTTGAGCTAATTAAAAAATAATATTTATTGAAAAATCAAACCACATGCCTAATAGAACTTCTACGTCAGAATCGTTGCTGTATT
Organism: Neptis clinioides; assembly: GCA_027564055.1. NCBI lineage: Eukaryota > Metazoa > Arthropoda > Insecta > Lepidoptera > Nymphalidae > Neptis > Neptis clinioides. The sequence goes on from JAOPUB010000005.1 coordinate 2,883,568, forward strand.
GAAATGCGCTGACAATGGCTGACATTACATTCGTTTCGATTTAATTTCTCTTTATTTATTCAGCATCGTGTGGTCGCTGTTTATTTGATATTTCCATAGTGCATGAGTTGTGAACGCTGTTGACTTTTGAAATTGAAACAATTGTAATGTTTCAATGACGTCGTTTAAATAATAAACGAGGAGTGCAATATTTACTAGACCAGGAAATTAACATACTTAAACTATATAAATATGCACAGGAATTAAATGAATTTTACTAACGTGTGATCAAATATGGACCAATTTAATATTTCCTACTTTGTTAAATCTGCGATTATTATATATCATAAATGTCTGTCTTAATCCTAGGGACATTAATTTTTAATAGTGACCTGGACTAGAATAACATGACCCCAAGATATTATATCATTATAATGTTTAGTATTTTGCAATATATTTAAAACTAGCCGATCCGCCCGACTTCTTCCGCGTGATACTCATCTCCTATGGGTACTGCATGGTATGGTACTGTATGATGTTAGTCTATAGCCTTCCTTAATAGATGGCCTATCCAACACAAAAATAATTTTTCAAACTAGTAGTTCCCGAGATTAGCGCGTTCAGCTTTATAAAGTTGGTATAGATTAAATCTTTTTTTGTAAAAAAATTGTATTCGGGATACCACCATTGCGACGCTGGGGCAGGTTGACTTGAAATATATATTTTAAATAATATACTTATATTCAATGTTAGTGTAAATGTATAATTATAATAAAACGGCAATTAAGTTAGTCATTTTTAATATATTAAAAAATAGGTATTCAAACACCGATATAAAATAAAAATAGGGTATTGATTATTGTGACAATAATTATTTTAATATTGCTAACACAATCAAAATATTATCTTAATCATAAAAATAGGCCTTTACAATTTATTTGTGATGTACAAACAACAGTAGATTAAACTAGAGTATTTGTTAACAGGGATTGATGATAATTTCAACGTCTTTATCTCACCTTTACTTTCCCTGGTTACAAATACTCAAATTTTCAATTTAGGCGTTAACAAAACTTTTTACGTATTTATTGCTTTGCTATATTTACTTTAATTCTAGATACACAGTATTTTACAGATTTGTGTTTAACAGTTCTTTCAGTATCATTATTATACATAATTGAATACAGAGTGAGATTGAAATGTCAATTATGGGCATAAAGGAGAGTTCAATATCAGAAAAAAATCTAAAACGAAATCGCTTCACTTTTTTTAATGAATAAATAGATATACTGCTATAATAAGATATAAGAAAAAAAGGACGATTTTTTAAATAATTTTCTGAACATTTTTAGTAGAGTAAATTGTAGAGTCATCGTTCTACAAAATTTAAGTTCTGAGATACTATCGAGTTCATAATGAAATTTTGTACAATATTTCGTACTAATCTGAGCATAAATTTTTGATCGGGACCATTGTTTACCATCTTGAAATTAATTTGGACTCTATAATTGAACTTATTGTTCAAGGTTAAGGAAAAAAAATCTTTTCTTAGTAATTTGAAAAAGGTTTGTCTTGATTGAAAATGAGTATAGACGTTAATATAACACGTTAAAATAGGAACTCGTAGAAATATATAGGTTCCGAAACAAGATTACACAAGAACAAATGCTTAAATTTTGGAAATTGGCATAATTTTTAAAATTCATTTCACATATATTTTAAAAATCATAAGTTTTACAAAGTTTTTTGTATAGTTTAATGTATTAGAAATATCGAGATATAAAACACGATTGAGTTTTTTTACATATTTACAATTATAAAGTATGGCCACAATTTTTTTTTGATACTGAGGCATATTTACACCCTTAAGTATATCTGTTCATATTTCATATCATGACCGTAAAAATGAATTTACTTATATTGGTTTTTTACTATAATTTTTTAATCGTTTAATGTGTGGCCATTGGACGATTAAAGACCAATCCAAAGTAGTAGAAGCGTCTCACTATAATAATATTACGTACCTACAGATGATATGCAATGATACAAGTAGTGCTATCGTTTATAACAAGTGACTATACATATCACATTAACTTACGTAGATAAAAATTTCCTTTTTCGTAAAAAATCCTTTCAATTTTTTTCACAACACCAATGTTACTTTGCTTTGTTTTAGGAAACATGTTATGGCACACAAATAGGTTTAATGAAATATCGCTAACGTTAAAAAAAGATAATTTATTTGTCATATTAGAGCCGTTAATGAGGCATGAGTACATACGCTACAGCATTAGTGCTTCATTTAATCAACTACATTTGTTGTACAGATCACTAATCAAGATAATACTACTAGAAATTTTGTCTAAATCAATATTTACACTAAAGTGAAGTTTAATGTTATTCAAATTATTGCCAAGCGTTCATTTTAGTTAAGTCTTAAGCTAATGATATAAGTAGGTCACAAATTCGTTTATTGATATTCGACGGACTATATCAATTTGTTTTATTAATCCACTCAATAACACGATAAAATTTCTTACTTTTATATATTTACTTTAATTACGATAATATCTAATAATAGACTAATAGTAATTATGTACATAATTTACAAGTTTAACATTACAAAGGACTAGCTATAATTTTTATATAACATAATAAATATTTATGATACGCAATAAAGCTTTAGTACATATAGATTCTTAATTAGACAATTAGGCTTGAAAATAAGATTTCACAGTCTTTGTTGAATAAAGTAATAGCTATAAGCTGTCAGTTTTGTGTACCGATAGTGATCCTTAATTACACTTAACGAGGTGCAGAAGAACAGTTACTTTTGTAAATACTTCACTAGTGCACTATAGGTTCTATACGTCCGTTTGGCACAGGTCGCCGAATACCGGCAGGGCGTGATACTACCGCGTCACTGAGTCTACCCTCGGATGTGGAGCAGGCGGAGGATGAATAGGCGGATGAGATCCCTGTGTTCCACTTAGAACATTTTGGCCGTGTTTGAAAGACGTCAGCCGTGCCAACGTTCTCGTAGGATCACTGTCGAAATTTGGCCTTTCGTATTGATGTTTATGTCTTTGACGTTGCGGCTGCATAGCTTGTAATTCGTCGTAGCCACCGTCGTCCCCGTAGTGGTCATCATCGGAATCGTCCTCTCCGAATGCTCTGTATGTGGTTTCCGATTCAGAATTTTTCCTTGAACTCACATAACTTCTTCCTATTAAAGACTGAGTAACATCAGGTTTAACACCTTTATCTGCTTTTCTTTCTTCCAGACTTTGATTATATCTGAGCTGAGCTTTTTGTGTCTTGTCTAAAGATGGCAAATCGTAAAATTTAAGGACGTTTGGATGACCTTGAAAATATTTTTCACTATATACATTTCTGTTATAATATCCGCCGTTACTCGCTGGATATAATTCCTCGTCTGGTGCATAACGGGTGTCATAGTTGTCAACGTTTTTACTGCCAGGAGGAAACCACCCCTATTAGAGAAAAATAATGATTAAAGTTTTTAAGTAACCGTAGTTTGAAGGTGTGACGGCGCACAAGGTTAGAATATAATAACATTGAGCAAGCTGAAGGATTATAAGCTTATTCATACTTTTTTTCGGCTTTTTAAACATTGTTGTCATATCAAAGTCTTAGATTCAAGGAAAAAAAGTGTAAACTTAAATGCGATATAGCAGCATTACGATTGGAGGGTAGCATATCTATGATATACTTAGTTATTAAGTTTTGTATAATAAATAATATTATATATTGTAAACTTTCGAATTAATAAAAATAAAAACAAAACCTTACCAATGAGCTGACACATTGTCTGGTATTGGCTACGAGTGTAACCGATGCGTAGGCAGCGGGCGATGTTGCGGTCTTGCTTGTGTTCCATTCATTACCATTTACTCGGGAAGCCGTTACTTCTGCATATTCCGGTAATTGATGAGCCACCTTGTCATATTCTGAATTAGCTTTTTCTTTACTTTGATTAGTCTGACTAGTAGACATGCATAACCCAGGTTGATTTTCCATCCACAAAAGTGACTCAGTTTTTGTAACAGTGTTTTTGTTATAGCAACTACTGAGTGGGTGGGACAAGGAAACTGCCGCTTTTATATTCATTTGAGTCACTAAACTCGTACCGTTAGAATCTAAAACATTATGATCACTTTATTACCCTTTTAAGATTCTGAGCTGCTGAATATATTTTATTATATAACGAGATCTGATAAACAAAGGTTTGTAAATGTTACCCGCAAATAAAGCGAGTAAAATTGGCTTAAAGGTAACTGGGTGAATCAACAAACGAATTGCCTCGAGGAAACAAAATAAAAACATTTACATTTGCTGGATTTTTATTTTTCGGATTTGTATCATTCCTTTGTGCCTTGAATGTGAATGTAAAATGAAAGAGATCCTGTGCGCTAGGAAGAGAGGGCTCGTGCTACCTTTCAACTTGAAAGTAATCTAGCACCCTCCCGCCCCTTGCATGGCGAAGCCTCCATCAAACAAACGCTCGGCACCCTTACCACCCTACGACACCCGAGGAATGTTTTTAATTTTGAAATTCTGATGCTGATTCTAGGGAAAATGTAAGTATTTGGAGATAAGGGACGCATATGGAGTACTTGTTTTTATACCAAAGACAAAAGTTTAATGTAAGCTAGGGTATAACTGTAATATAAAGTTTTTGTGATAAAAAATATATAATTTTTATTTGGTATCTTACCGTAAATATTTGGGAGAGCAGACTTTTTCGCAAATATATTATGTCGTCGTACGTATAGTATTCCTCCAATCATAATAATTTTGAATAAAACGATGGCTCCAATTAAGAAATAAAACCACGACTCCATTACAAAATCTCCGGCAACAATTGATACTTCTCCATTAATAGGGTATCTACAAATAAATAAAAATAATCATTATTTTGTTTATGAAATAAATAAAAAAGGTCACTAATATTCATATAATAATTATACAATTGTTTGATGTACCTTGATAATGGATCCAGTCCAACAGAACGAGAATCGATATTTAAATAAACTTTTTGACTAAATGGCCCTAAGCCAACTATTGTTTCGGCGGCTATTTGGACTGAATAGCTAACCCCTGATGTTAGATTAGTCATTATCAGGCTTGTAGCTTGATGTACAGTCGTATTAATAGCGACCATGGACTTATTGGCGGGTATATCCAACCAATTTAAAACAACATTATACCCAATAATAGCCCCATTCTGTAAATTTGGTTCCGGAGGATACCATTTCAAATGAACTGTAGTTGTATTATAGATGAACATTTCAATATTAGTGGGTGGTCCGTCAGGAACTGCAAGAAATTGAATATAATTAATACGATTGTAATTTTATTTTGTTTAACAAATTAATTAATAATAAAAAACAATTATTACCGTCATCCAATGTTTGGGCTATTCTAGAGTTAGAAGGTTTTCCCTCAAACTTTTTATAAAATGGCACAAGGAAGAACTCATATTTCGTGTATTTTCTAAGTGAAGTAATTTCATATCCTGATACATCATTTGAATGCAATATAGTTTTCATCTCGTATTCGACAGTTTTATTATCAAGTGGTCTAAAATATATAAACAATCCTTCTAAGTAGAAGAAATTCAATATTTCCCACATAAGTTTAATAGTTTTGGAATCAATAGGTGTTGCCTCAATAAGTTCAACAATATTGTCCGTCATGATATTTTTTTTAAATTCTGTGCTATTAGCAAATTTTTCCCCTCCCCACAAAGAATCTTCACCTACAGTAACAGCTTCAGATGCTGGGCTTGGTGCAGATAATCCATGAGAGTTTTCTGCTCTGACGATGAACATGTAAGTGATACCAGGAATTAAGGACTTGACAATGTAATGCGTTTGGTGAACTCTTTTAGAAACTACTACCCATCCTCTTGAGTTTCTAGGAGTATTATTTCCTAATAGGGTTTCTCGGGAAAACATTTCTACTTGATATCCAAGAATCGAAGATGATCCAATTTTATTATTTTGATTCCACGTTATTGTTACTGTTGTATCCGTTATGTTATATATAAGTGGTTTAGTTGGTGGACCTGGTAAAGCTGACGGATCTGCTGCCCTAAAGAAATGTATGTTTGGATTTGTAGGGCTATCAACGAGCAGCACCCCACTCCAAACATATTTTCCATGCTGGGAAGAGGCGACGCAAGTATAAGTGCCACTATCTTCTTTGTCTAAGTCTCTCAATATAAGAGTTCCATCATTAGAAATATTTCTCCTATAATTTTGTATTAATGCTTCTCCTTCGAAATACCAAGCAATGATTGGCTCTGGGGTACCGGTTGCAGCACACGGAAAAACTGCCATTGATTTTATTGGTAAAGTTTGACTAGAGGGACCGTTTGTTATTATTGGTGGCGGGCGGTCATCGTCTGACGTCACAGTTAGCTTTCCTCGGACAAACGAACTTCCCGCAAAATTTACCGCTGAACATACTATTGTATTTCCGCTAACATTTTTATTCGTATCATTGATAGTTAACATTGTTTCCCCGTCGGTTACTAATGACGCATGATATTTTCCTCTTGTTGTACCTGGTAATATAATTGTTCTATTTCCCTCTAAACTCCAATACATTGTAGGTGCAGGTTTTCCCGTTGAAGTGCATGTAAATACAGCTGGTGAACCACTTTCAACGATCACGGAATTTGGCTTCAAAATGACAGACGGAGGATCTAAAAATTATTTAGATCGTTAATATTTTTTACTTAATTCTCGTTAAGTATCAGTTATTTCATCATGAAGAGAATAATAAAATTACATGTGACAATAATTCAAACAAATTTTAACTTACCGTGAACGGTCAAGTATCCACTCGCACTTACAGCTCCAACGGCATTGTCGGCTTCACACGTGTATTCTCCCTCATCTGCTAAAACAACATTGTCGAGCCTAAGGCTCCTGTCCTCAAGGACTTTGACACGGCCGAGTGGCATGTTACCACCGCCGGCTGTCCTCCTCCAGAGTATGTCCGGGAGCGGATCACCACCCACTCTGCATTGGAAAGTTACACTCCCTCCAGTTTGTGCTACAACATCCTCGGGCCCCGCAATTAAATATGGTTTAACTGCACGATAGAAAATACACAATAAAGCTTTTGTCTATACAACAATAAATAAGGAACAAAAGTTACAATTGTATTAATGGTTCTCATTTGATTATATAATTTATGGTTTTTTAACTCAATAATAAATATTCTGTATAATAAAAATAGCTTACTGTGTATCCTAAGTGTAGCAATTGAAGATTCTCTCGTACCAGCTGCATTCCTTGCAATACACTGATATCTGCCAGCATCAGTCTATCTCGCGTCTTGTATTACGAGACTTCCCCCATCTACTAGATGCATTCTAAAACAAATTCATTGCTGCATAGTGAAATTATGAATTTCATTTTCATTACTTTGCTCAAAGTAACAAAGTCATTCAAATATTGGGCGGAATAATTCAATAGGAAATTAACATTTAATAAAGGGTCCGGTGAGTCACAACTATTCAGATTTTTACTTGATTGCTTGTTGAGCTCTTCAAATATCCCCTTCCTTATGACTTTGATGTACTCTTCGTCTCCCTACTGTTAATTATTTTTATGCTTCACTATACACATACTATGCCCTCAAGGTATAAACTAACGTTACATCTCATAAAAATTCATAGACAACGAATAGAGATGAATTGGCAATAAAAATTACAGCAGAATTCAATTTTAAAACAGTTGTGATTTTTATTAAATAAGGAGCAACATGTCACAGTTTTTCTGGATTTATAAAATTATTTTTAAATCAATGTCTTGATTTTATTCTAAGAAATGCATTTTATAAAATATATTGAATTCATCTTAATATTATTCTTTAAGACGAAAGGGATCAATTTTTTATACTTGTATCAATAATTTTAAAGAGGGAATCAAGAACTAAATATTATTACCTCCCAAGAGTAATAACTTTATTTTGCATAAGCGAACATTACAATTATTATCGAAGTTATCCTCAAAATATGTCGTATTAGCAGATGATTAAACGTAAATATAAGCAAAAATTGCCAATAATTATAAAGAGGTGCAACACTTTTTAAAACTAATACAAAGACAAATAAACTATTGTTTTTATTTTAGTGTCTACAGAAAAGAAATTGTTTTGTAGCAATATTGAAAGTATATATTAATAATGACATTTTTTTAATATTTCGTGGTTATATTCAGCATTCAGCAGATTCAGAAGACTATCCAGTTTCCACCATCCCATTTAACTCCAAGTGCTCTTACCAACTACCCTCGATTTTACGTTAAGTGCGCTCTGTCGAACTGGCGAGTAACTTTCATTTGATATCCCAGAGCTCCACATTTTAATATATCTGCCAACTTTACTAGATTTCCGCTATTCAAAACTTTGTTTATAACAGTCGTTTAGTGCCAACATAAATTGTTCACCGACAAAAGGGTGCGCGATATAATTTGTCACTTTAACTAGCCTATTAGCCTTATCTAAATTATAATCAAGTTTTATAATAAAAGTACATTCTTAGCTAGTTTTACCTAGTATCTCCATCAAAATGTAAAATTTGTCCATTTTTCTTCCAATATACAGTTGGTTCTGGAGAACCACGTGGTGGGGAGCATTCTAGAATTACTGTTTCCCCTTGCGCTGTCTGAGTTGTCACAGGTCCTAGGCGAAATTCTTCACGAAGTACTACAATCAAAAGCAAGCATGAATATATAAACAATCGACTTTTACAATAAAGAAATATGGAATAATAACTAACCAGCAACATGTAATGTGGCATTTCGACTCCTTGCTGTTCCATATGGATTAGTAGCCTCACACCAGTAAACTCCAGCATCTGAATGAGCCCTTCCATGAGTTGCTCTTAAGAAGAATAGCCCTCCTGCTGGCAAAAGACTTCTATGGGTGTCTGATACCACAAGAACGCCTCCTTTGTACCATCTTATCGAAGGAGATGGTGATCCACCAGCCCTACAGTTTAGAGTGGCTGGCTGATGTCGAGCTACCGTGACATCTAAAGGTTGCTCTATTATGTAGGGTGCCTCTCCGCTGCTCATGTAGTCATCGCTGAGCCCTCCACTTACTGGACCTATTAAAGCAAATAAACATTGTTTACATTTCTAAAAAAAAAAAAACAATAGTTTATAAATTAAAAAAAATACATTTTTCTTTGTAACGGACTCTTAAAAATGTGCATGTGTATATTATATCAAGGTCGCTACAGGCAAGGTTTTTTTTATATTATCGATATTGCGTTTAGAAATACGCACTCAAAATTATCCATTCAGTTATAAAAAATCAAGTAAAATAAAAAATTAGTTGTCAACAACTCAGGTTACTATTTAAAAACACTTCACGCTGTTATTTATTTCTTTTTAAAAACATGTACGTTGTCGCACTTAAAATTATTCATGAGTGCATGTTATTATTTTAAATTTATACAACAATGACTCTTTCTAGGCTTCAACATATATGAATAATGGGTGGAGTATGTCATTCTCAGCTACTTTAAAGCAGCGCACAATAATAATGAGCCATAAACACAGGCTAAGTCCCCCAGGATGCTGAACGGGGACCCTCACTATTTTACTGTTTACAACGAACGGCGCAGATGTTAGTTTTTGACACTTGAATTGATGTATATCTTTTGTTGTACCTCAAGTTATTATTATGGCAGCGCAAAAATCGATCACTGAAAAAAAAACATTGAATCCGCCTAACGTGAACCGTTCTTAATCATTTGCGACTCAATTTTCGAATTGTTACAGAATAGGGATTACGTCCATTGTACAATATAATGGTGTTTATTTATTCACGTGTTTGGGATACGTATCATGAGATGCGGCGATAACTAATCTATAATTGAATCTTGGTCACTTTTTGTTATCTTTACATTTCCGTCTTATTGATATTCAAGATAAAAAATATACTAATAAATAAATATATACCGTAGTTTTAGTTTAAAGTAAATTTAATCGGAAATATATGAAATCTAATATTGTAGATAAGTCCTAATAAATGTGCATATTTTCTATCAGGAATAAAATATTTTATAATATACACTGTTGCAATTTATGACCACAAACCGTAATCATATTTTTATTCAATTATTTTAATATGAAATATTAATTTCCTAAAACTGGAATAATTTTGCAATTAAACCTCGTGTAGTTCCTTTTAAATTAACAATAGGAGAATAAAATAACCTATTGTTTATTTTTCATTATTTTACTGGAAATATTTTTGTTGTGAACTAAGTGACCCACGTGACTTTGTCTATGTTATACTTCTAAAAATTCCTATCTAAAATTACTGAAAGTTATATAACATACCATAAAATTAGAAAAGTTTATACACTTAAAAACAATACATTACAAAAGTAACATTAGAAAAGTTGATATTATGGTTGATAAGATTTTTTATTTTTTTTTGTGTTGTTGTTGTGTGTTTTAATTATAGCAAAAAAAGCATAAGCAAAATCGGTATAGCCATTCATAAGAGTGATCGGAAGAAATAGAGGTTCGTTTTTTAAGGAATTTATACAGGTCCAATACATTTTCAGTGACGTAAAAATTTTTTTACAGTTGCAGCATGTACATTTGGGTAAAATATCATACACATTAGATCAAATATGGCTTATTAACCGTAACAAGTCAAAAAGAAACCAAAACCGGTATAAATAAAATTTAGCGGAATGCACGCTCGTAAAATATTGTTTATGTTGATCTCGATACGTTATTTTATCGCACATAAAACTCACTTTATTTCTTAGTTGTGCGTTTGAACTATCGATTATATTGGATGAATGAAAATCCGTCCTCAATATAGATAAAGCGAATGTCATAACGTTATAATATCTTAAAATAAGGTATACAGAGGAATAACGGAAGGTAAACATCCTTCCATTTTAAGAACATAGATGTATATGTCTGAAACTTAACAGTGACGTTATTTTTTAATCGAAAATTAAAATTGCTAACTTGTCTTAAAAAATAATACGTTTACTAAGTCGTGACGTCATTTCCTCGATTGGCGTTGGTGCTAATTAATACAGATTTGGTAATTCTTTTTTACTGTTATTAAGCCTATATTTTTACGCTCTAAAATTCCAGAAATTAATACTCAACATAATATATAGTGACGAAATATGAGACTTACAGCAAAGGGAGTGATTTTTCATTTAGCACGCGTGTAGTTATGTCTCTATTGTTCAAAAACTTTTGTTAAAAAACTTTGCGAGGGAGCGACTTGTCCCCCAGCTAATTTATACTACTTGCACATGTTGACACGCGTCGAAAAAAAAATAAATAAAAAAATCGGTTATAGCAACATGGCTTTCGCATTTAAGCTGCCACGCGGCAATGGCTATAGAGAAATATTTAACAGTCAGCAATGACCGCTAAGCCTAGGACTAACTAGTCTAACAAAAAACAACATTGAAAAACTGAATAATACTTTAAAAAAATATACACTGGATGCATGATCCTGGTCCGGGCATTGTTTCATCAAAAGGTATATTTTTAAATATTATAAATGTATCTAACAACCTTTAAAAGTGTTTCTTCTATAACAATATTTAAATGCTTGGTATATGTCTGTAGCTACAGATCTTCTGCGTTGTATCCAATTAAATGTACACCTAGACCACTTTAACGACTAAACTTAAAATGAGTAAGTTTATTCGAATCTGTATTTAGGCTAATAGCTCCCACAAATAGCCACTCCTTTGTATCAAAGCGATCCGTTCCTTTTGCAACGTATCAGAGTTGTCGACGTGCCTTCACATCAAACGTGTCTTCGATCGTTTGATATTATCAGTTTACTCCAAGAAACATTCTTATCTAGATTCGGCATGGATGAAATAAATACGTGAAAACTGCTCTAGATTTCTAGACAACGTTTAAACACAACGGAGGTCTAGAGTTCAATTCAGGTTTATATTAAAATATTCTATTTAACTTTTGTCCCCGTCGAGGAGCTCAGGTAGTCTAAATGTTTTCATATCGAGTGATTTCATCGTCTAAAGTAGTGCAAGCAGTATTGATGTAAACTAATGCAGTGGAAACTATTTTAATCAGTAGCTCAATGATTCTAGCATGCGGTTCACGATCACAATCGATAGGTGGTAAGCTAAAATCCCAGGCATTGGACTACTGACTACTTTTAAAAAAAAGAAAGAGGAATGATTTCTGAAAATTACTGTCACTCAGATTACCCGTTAAGAGAAGAATAGTCCCCAAAACATTCATGTAGGTATATGTTACAACTCAATGTCCCAGGATAATAATTATGTTCTCTTGACTAGCTTAAGAAACTAAGACATAAACCCTTCTTAATCTGAGAGTAAGATTCCTGTTCAAAAGTGAGCTTTCAGTAGATTCATATTTTAATAATGATAGTGTTTTGCTTCCTGATTGTGTATCAAATTACAAAATAACTTATCATCTAAATATTAACTCCATTTCCTAGCATCAAGTACTCAAATCTATGACCCTACGTAATTCGATATTCGTTTGAACTGAATATTTAATACTAATGACAGTGATTGGCTCCCTAAGGAGGCAATCATGATTTTTGGAATTTTGAACACGTGTTCAACCTTTGCAACCCCCTTTGCAATATGAAGCTCAACTGCTATTACGCTATTTCATATTATTATGAGTTAAATTGGGCAGTTAACACAACTTCTCTTTCACAATATCCTGTAGTATAATATTATCGGAATTACACGGAAGCTCTTAATTAAGCTTGTATTTAAATAGCTGCACGTGCGTTGTTTAATACATTATAAATTTATAATATTTTTGAACTGTTATCTAATTAATTATTATTTAAAATGCACTTAATCTGTGGTTTACTCGACATAGTTGGTTTTTAATTAATATTTCATGAATAAAAATACCAATTATACAATATTCTATACGAATATATGCGTTTTATGTTTTAGTTTTTTTTTGTAATATTTTTATCACTGTGATGTACACCTGTAGAAGACTTTTACACTAGAAGTAGAACCTTGTTTGTTTTTTATAAATAAATAAATATTGCCCTATGCAAACTAAGATACAGTCGAGAGGTTGAGTATTGTTGCTGCTTTGGATTATTCTTAAAAAAACATAGTCCAGTGTCCGAAACTAGCAAATCTGCACTTGTAGCACTAAAATGATATTAAAGTGTATCGGAAAAAATAAAAAAAAATCCATTCATCCATCCATTATAAACCCATTTCACTAAGTTCAAAATAATAATAGCTCAAAGTTCAAGGAATGTCACGCTTAATGAAATAGCACTTAAGTTTTACGACGCAAAAAACATCGCTCGTCGCACATGTGTTGAAAATTAGCCGTTTTGCCTTAACGGATGGACAGATTAGGCTAATATGAATTTCGTGATTTACTGTGTTTGTTTTGTAACGCGCTTCTAATGTAAAGACAAATTGTTGACACAGTTTCAGTTTTCATAGGGATATGTATACCTGCATGAAATAGGAGTCTATAGCAAACTATGGAACATGGATTCGCCGGTTCAAAAACCATTTGTAGGATTTTCGACTTTATCTTATTGAGATAGATATACATTTATCAACAGTATAAAAAGTGGGGATAGTAGCCATTTCTATGTAGGAGCTTATAGAAACGCTTCGGCGACAGTTGCGATGTTTCTTTTGTTCTTAGTTTGTTTTTACAACGCTCTGACGCGTGGCGACTTGAAATAATATTGATACTGATATCTATACTGTTACAATATTTTGAGAGAAAACATTATTAGATTTTGTAATAAATGTTTCCTCAAATTGTGTTAAATGAAATAATTTCTGTAAATAAGATCTAAGAAGATACCTGTGGGAATAAAACAAACAGCAAACTGAATGACGGCAGAAAAGAATATGCCGACTTACCTTAACAAAAAAAATTTAACCGATGACTTAACACTTTAAAAAATGCATTAAAAAGTCAATAATTCACTACAATAATTTTAGAACCTATCCCCTAAGTATTAGTAGAAAAGGCCCAAGACCATTTACATACAAGAAACCTTTGCATAACTTACGAATTTTATTCGTAATTTACATCACTTTAAGGTTAATGTTAAAGGTTTTTTGTCAGGTCAAATAGTCGACAGACATGATAGCATACTTATGTATCAAATTTTATTGGTACGGTGTTCATGTTATTCTCAAATTAAAAATCACCTCATTATTCCGATAACATCTTACACCTTCTTGTATAAGAGTATATGCGATTCTGACCATTATAATGGTTTGTTCAATACTTGTTTCGATGCCTTTATAGTTTTACCATATTTTAGTGTGTCGAGTTTTTTAATATCTCGTTCGATACAGGTTTCTATAAAAGATGGAGAAGCCTTGATAACGTCTAATCTACTTTGATCTTTAGAGTAGTTGGGATTCCAAGACAGAACCCATTTTATCCTGTGTTTATTCTTTTTGAGACTCTCATGATATCAATTTTAATCTGGGAATTGTGGATTTTCACATTAAGTTGTTTTCGTCCAAAGAATCGGGTTTGGGATTAAAAGGTGAAATGCAATTTTTGCCACCATTCCATGTGGATAGATACTTAGAAATAGAAGCATCAGTAGCTCAGTGGTTCAGGCGTTGGGCTCATGATCGACGCTATCAGAGATCGG
>JAOPUB010000005.1:2960348-2970444 GCA_027564055.1 Neptis clinioides
TTGCCAGTACTATAGACATTATACCTGACGCGTGAATGAATATCGATTTTGTATCAAAATATAATTTTACATTTTGTTAGTATGTGTTGCCAGTACTATAAACAATCTACCTGACGCTTGAATGAATATCGATTTTGTATCAATATATAATTTTACATTTTGTGAGAGGTTAAATATATAATTTACCAACATTTATATCTCACACTTAAGTCGAGTCAGGTTGTATAATGCGAAGTGACTAACGGTCACCCCAAGGAGAACCGCGTTTTCTGAATTCCAAATTAAACCGCACTACGAACGATATTACTACATTTTGCATTTTAATGTACTTGTAATTTGCAAGGGAAACAAAATAAACTAAATACAGGGTGGAGTTACTTAGTATTATTGTCAGTATTAACTACAATTTTTGCTATCAGATTTAAGATAACACTTTGCCCCTTATTAAATGGAATTTGAATTTAGTAGTCTTCGTTTCGACCTCTTTATTGTAAGTTGGCAATGAGACACTGGTTTATTTGCGAAAATCCAATTATATAAATAAAGTATTTAAAAATTTTTTGGTCATGTTTTTTTTATAAATACTATCAAATAATATATTAAAACCTATCCTTATTTGACCAAAGGAAAAAAGTCATCTTCATGCGAGCATCAGACATCACACTACTTCCACAGTCAGAATAATCACCTTGTAGGCTCCGATTATCAAACTTATTAAACTGTCTTGTTATAAATTGTTACGTGGTTAAAATTTAAATTAAAAATAAAAGAAACTACGGTGATGCTTACTCAATAGTATTTAAACGTCAGGATAAGGCGGCTAATGTTTACATATTTCATTTTAACATGTTATATTATGAATTTATTATTATTTAAAATAAAGAATTCTTTTAACCTTACACCGAAGTCGCGCTACCCAACTTTAAGTAAATTGTGTGTTACTGCGCAGTAATGCTCCCATACTTTTAGCAATTGTATTTCGTCGGGAAGGGAATTGCTGTCTATAATATAAATATTAGTTAATGCTGTCACTAACATCTCATTGTTATTTGTTGTGGTTTTTTTCAGGAAAAATAAGTCTCAAAGTCCTTAAATTATTTGTTGTCTACTTCAAGACAGAAATAATCTTCCAGATAAAAAATTAAGCATCCATAAGAATCAAAGAATGGCGCATTATGTCAAAGTGTCGCAATGGGTGGGTCTAATTGTGGACTGACGTAAGCTAAGACTAAATACGGCTTTCAATGAACACAAGGAACTACTCACCTTTGCTATATAAAGCGGTATTTTACTGCAGCGTTTCATAATACTGAGCTGTCAGTTGTAGACCTAACACTGAAGAGAGAGAGATTGGTTAAAACTAAATAATGAACTAATATAGATCTTTTCCGTTTATCTCTAAATACTATAGAAGGCATGGTGATTCGAAGCGAGGGATCACACGAATAATACAATTAGCCTACATTCCCAAAGCAATATTAATTTTATTACACCTTCAATTGGTTGTCGTATCTAATATCAATATAAGATATATCTTTTATATTAGATACCGATATCCATGGCCGTTAAAAGTCACTTACCATGCCAGTTTTCTCTATTCATTTCTAGTCGATACACATTTATAGTATTCTAATTGATATTACTTAAAAAACCCAAACGGTTAAAACATTCATTTCAGTGAAGATATTTATTGAAAAATAAAAATATTTTATTAGTTCTCTATTAAACTATGCCATTTCGTTCATTAACCCGATTTCAACCATTAAAGTAGGTGAAGGTACAGTTATAATAAAGCATTTTACGAGCTGATCTAAGATTTATGGTTCGTGAAGTAACTCCATAATGTGTTTATGTATCATTATTATAAAATTGAACATAACATCTGCGTGTTGAAATAAAAAAAATATCATGTTGAATACATGCAGAAATTACTCTTAAGTGTCAAAAGTAGAATTTCTCAATTTTACTAGTGGAAGTCTCAAAATTTGATACTTGACACACACGTTTAACTTAAGTATCACTAAAAAAATATATATTAACGCACATATCACATTGGAGTACTTTCATCTCATTCTAAAAATGAAACTTTTTGGGTAAATTATCATAAATTTGATTCTGTAAAGATGACATTTAAAAGCACTATATCGGTCCTTCGAGCCGGACGCAAACTACTTTCGTCTTGAATAAAAGTCTGCGCTGACGTTAACGAGTTTCATCTAGACTGCAATAACAACGGTTGTGCTTTGCTAGCTTTTATAGTGTCATGAAAGAATTTCACAATGTCAGATATTCTAAATAACGTACATGATAAGTAATTTTAACAGGGTTTTAACATTTATTTTGGAAATATTATAGAGACTTAAAATATTAAAATTTTATTCTCAAAATATTTAAGCTTTTCTCATAAGCTTTGTATTAAATATAAAGTTATATTATTCTTAATACAATAATATCTAACTACGATTGTGTCTGCGAAAGCTTTCCAGAACGAATTTATATAACTTCTATAAATTATCCAGGCTGAGAAATAATCTAGGTACACAATATTACATTTAAATCTTCAGATCTACTGAGTGTAATTAACTTGATTCAAAAATTTTCACAACACCGAGTGCTGGCTTCTTTATTACCAATTTATTGACATACAATTCTGCCGTCTGTAAATAATTATTCAGTCAGTGTTGCAAGGGTAAGGTCTCTAGTCAAAATCCGAAGGCATATAAGATGGATCTAAGGCACTTAGCTGAAGGCAGCGGTTCAACCATGAGATATTACTCGCTTCGTTGCGGGCTACAACTAATTACTTACGATCGGACAGGATAAGACAGCTGACTAATTTCTCAGACATACCTGAAAAGATAAATAAAGTTACTTTTTGTAATGTCAAAATAATAGTACCTACTTATATGTTTTAAGCAAGTATCTCATTACGGAATAGCATAAATTTCAAAATTATCTCACTCGTATAACACTAACTACATTGTTTACACTTTTAAATTAAAAGTTATTCTAGTAACTGAAGCACAATGAATATAATTCTAAAGTTCTGTTTTGAGAAATTCTAAAATCTGACCTGGACCCGTGGTGAATGAAAGATTTATACTTTTTTTTTTGTTCAGAGCTACAAGATCTGAGAAGTTTCTATAAAATTAATGACGTAACGACTACTTTTGATTATATAAACGATGATATCATAATTCAAATTCAATTGACGCGCATGTTAATATTCTGATGTTCACTAACAACTGCTAATTCCATTTAATCTTACTTCTATCAGTAAAAAATATTCTTGTAAAATTAATGTTATTAGATTTAATCTAATAACATACATATATATAACTATTAACTATAATTATTTAATCTTGTTTTTATGTTAATTTGAGCATACTCACTGTTTATTGTTAAATAAACTGCCGATAATCTACTCAAAATTTTCTTGCATGATCTCGAGCTCCATCAAATAGCAGTGCAAAAATAGCAGAATTAAATAAACCGGTATAGGAATTAATTGGTAGGCATTTAGTTGCTAATTAGGTATTTTGTTCGATAAATCAGCGTCTAGAGATTTTGCACTACACCACACCCTAATTTTGAAAGACCAGAGCAATAAAATTACAAACGGGCAAGTAACGAAGCAAGTAGGGTTTCTGCATTCGAGCCAACTATAAACTTTCGTTTGACATTAAGTGAACGACTTGCTCAAAACTTCCTCTGAGACTTTTGCTTTTATAAAGAACGTGAAATATCACTGACAGGTTGTAATTCGGTTTTAGGATCAAAACTACGATGTAGATCGTATCGTATCGTTGTGCTTTCAGAACAATAACACTGATTTTATTTACAATGTGAAATGCATAATTTATTTACTATTTAGAATAACTGCTAATGAGGTGTTCAGTAATTACGATTTCAACACAATAATATTCATTTGACAAAAGTTGTGTCACTGAGAAAACAACCCGTTGCGAACAGGTTATTTTCGATGGGAAAAGATACCCTCGACCTCCACGCGACTTATATAGAAGTTCTGATGTAACGCAAAGGCTAACCGTGCAGTGCTGCTACTGAGTGAAATTATATTATCATCTTCAGGTTATTCATTTAAGGAATTAAACAAGTTAGCGGATTAGCACTAAACACCGGAACACACGTGTTTCACATTGTTTGTCATCGCCTTCAGGATTCCTTGATAATATTGCACCATTGATTCCTATACAGATGTTATATGCGGCTTCCACCCTGAAGCTCATTAACCCATTTTATGCTTTGCATTTGGATTGCTGTCAAACTTATTAATTTTCTCTTATGAGCCGAACTATGTGTACACTTTTTTTGACAAATTTGCTAATTCGTAAAATTACACACTAAATCAAGAAATGTTTTAAAAGAGTATTCTACTAATTGTTAATAAAATCTTCATGACATCTATATTTTGTAGTAACAATTATTGAACTACAAAATATTAGCAAGAGGCGGTCTAAACATACATTTTTTTCTTTTATTAAGGGATAACACAAATAGTTAGACCTTTAATATTAATTTTATTTAATTAAAAAAATATATGTAACAATCCAGGTATATTTAACAAAAACTAGTGATTTAAATTGAATAATGTTCAATTGTATAATTTGGCGACATGGATATTGGTATTGTCATGGATAAGTACAATTAATCTAATAACTTAAATGATCTGACCTCGAATATCATGACACGAAGGAAATTCCTCTGATAATATGATATGGCCCTGAAGAACGAAAGGCCACAAGGGAAATTAAATATTACCATCTACATACTGACAATGAATTAAGCGTTCCCATCTTCAAATTAATGACTTTTTGCTTAGACATATATAGAGGATTAAACAAAAAATTAACTTGACATCAGTATCTGTATGTCGTGAGGAAAGCGATTCTACGCTTAATTAATAGACTTTAAACTCGAGATAATCAGATATCGAGTTTTAAATCATTTTAGGATTACCATGAAACAATAAATTATCAAATCACTACGCATTATTATCATTATTCTAGCTTTATTTCAGAAATCCAATAAAACAATTAAATTAGAAATACGTTCCAATATTGATAATTACACAGTATATAAAATATTGTAAGACTCTGTTTGAAAAGCTACCATTAATATTTATCTTCAAGTTGGAATCATTTTCACCATCAATTGAGTGTATAGGTTGGACAACTTTCTAATCAAATCCTATTCCGTATTCATATTCAATAATACAGTAGGTCTATATCTCGTTTAGAATAGGCTTATAATATCCTTGTTCTCGTTTAATTATTTATAGTTCAATTAGCGCACTCAAATACGTAATGTAAATTGTGCTATAGATACTGTCTATATGTTTTAACTATCCACACTATAATATAAGGAGAAAAGATTTGTATGTTTGTTTGTTGCGGAAAGGCTTAATTTACTGAATCGATTTTTATAATTCTTTCGTCGATTGAAAGGTATGTCCTTTCCAGGTAACATATGCTATGCCATATCTATATAACTTAAAACAATTTTGATAATCCTATGCCAACGGATAACTACACTATATCAGAGTGGCAAAACTACGTCCACGGGTCCACGTAGTTTTGACACAAATATTACGATTAAAAAGATTTGCTTTTAGTAAATTTGGATATGTTTATTGTAAAATTAATAACAATAATAAGCAAACATTTTTATTATTATATATTTTAATATGTAAAAGAAAAATAAAAATTATAAACAAAATTCATTTCTCAAACAAATCTCCTTATATGGCGCAGAGAAGTCGCGCAGACCGACTACTACTAGGACCTATACTATGTTATGGTTAACATCTTTAAGACGACCTTTTGTAATAACTGAGAACACTACTAATAAAATAAAGCTGAAAAGTTTGTATTTTTGAACGTTGAACGTAATATAGGAATATTTATCTATTTTCTTACGGTACAATCCACAGTCATTGAAAAATGTTGCAAAAACGGCAGCTGCCGATGCCTGGCTTGCGTAAACTGAGATGAAACCAAAAAAAGGATGTACTACACCTGTCTACGCCTCACTCTCTCTCTTCCAGACGGAAGTCACGCGGGTCGATGTGCATAAAAACAGCTTTTTTAATTTAAATATTAAAGTGAATATTAAATCTCATTAAAAAACTTTATAACAATGAAGTAGAGTACAATATAAAAATGAGTAGTTCACTTTGTTTGATTTAAAAACTATAAAAAAATTACACAAGATCGGCTAAATTTTCAAATTAAACTATACAGTAGTATTTGGAGAACGAGCACAAAGCGTATCCAAAAGTATAAATTCAATATCCAACAAAATGAATGGATTACTCTATTAAGCGGCTCGCACATCGCTAAGCCCAGCTTAAGCGACGCTAGTGGTCGAACCGCGGGCTCCACCAGCCTTCAGGCTAATCGGTGCTTTATCCCTACATTATGGTAATCTACTATCTACAGGATAACTTATTTAAAGGATGGCTTATTAAAAATTATAGCTCTATATAGTTTTGTAAATAATCTATGTGTAAGTGGAAAGACGAACTTGATTCTAGTAAATATATAACATTTGTCATCATGCTTCTACGATTACAACATAAATACTTAATAAGCGAAGTCGTTCACTATTAACACCTGCGCAGGCAAATCAGCGAAATACCTCGCTTCTTCAACTATATCCATTAAGTAGAACATTTCAGTCACAGCGGCGATGACAAATGTTTTTTTGTATTGAATTAAATACATATGTATGGAAATCGTATTCTTCTATGGAAATCGAGCCATATTTAGGGAATGAATAACATAACTCCAACGCAAAACTAAGTGATAAGGAACAACCTTAAATTTTTTTACTGAAAACGGTAGCAATCTAAATTTTAAAGAAAAGGGGCTGTTTTCCAAATAAACCATATTAACAACTAGAAATTAACTTAGGAGATGTACGTTCATGTTTCATGTCGTGGGGTTGGGACCGTTTCTTTGTTTTGTTTTATGAAATGGAGGACAACATCTTTGTTGATTACGACATTAATATTTGTTTAATTAATTAATAAAAATATGGTAATGAAGTATAGAACCCTACTACGCAAATCGTACTCTTTTGTTTTTATTCACTTCTAATTGTCCGAATATCAATAAAAGATTAGGTGATATAATTATATAACTTATAGTCGACCCGCCCCGGCTTCGCACGGGTGCTATTTTTCACATATAATCCTTAGATGATAAAAAAACATTTAATTATTTTAAATTGAATGACGTTGACATTCGTTACACGCGTTTTATAAAATATGCAAAATTAAATGTACATTTTTCAATCTTTCTGAGAGATTTTCTTTATATTTTTTTCCGTAAAAACCTTGTACAGAGTATTAGAAAACTACGAAAAAAAATATCAGCCAAATCGGTCAAGTCGTTTTCATGTTATGTAGTGACAACGGAAAACGGGTTTCATTTTTATAAATATAGATAATGGAGTTGCTACAAAAAAGATTTTTTTCTCTCATTCTCCTTACAGTATATCTATTTTGTGAATAACTCTCGTATAGCAAATAATATTTATTTTTTGGGATTATAATATTATATCCATGTACTAAATTCTATTCTTCTCATCTAAATCCATTTTTGAGTGATTCGACAAATTTCAGCTATTTATAATCCTTATCGTTGAACCACTTTAAGACTTGTTTAAGAATTTATTAGATTTGCGACCCATTTTTAACTATGAAGTCCGGGCGTGTTGCAAAGACAAAATGGCTGTTTCATTAGTCAGAGAAAATCTGTTTCTTTCCGCAAACGACAAAAGTTGTTCGAGTCTTTTGAGTTTTGTCGATAAATCACTTTAATTTATTAAGACGGAGTCGTGGAATACTTTGAGTTGAATTACTTACTGCTATTACGTTTGACTAATGTTACTCGTAATAAGTCCCCGTCGAGTTGAATAGGCCTTTATATGACTACATTAATATAAAGGTAATTTACTGAAAGCAAAGTTTTTGCA
This sequence comes from Neptis clinioides, assembly GCA_027564055.1. NCBI lineage: Eukaryota > Metazoa > Arthropoda > Insecta > Lepidoptera > Nymphalidae > Neptis > Neptis clinioides. The sequence continues at coordinate 2,968,350 of JAOPUB010000005.1, forward strand.
GATATTTTTACACGTCTCTGTTTCAAAAGCTGCGTTAAGAAACTTTGATCCAAACATTGGTCAACTCTAGACTCGAGATTTTTTATTGATAATTTTCAGTCTCATTTTCGCATTTCTAGTCTTCTCCAAGGCTCTGAATTCTTTTTAAGGCTATGTCGCTGACAAAGAACTCAATATTTGACGCTCGCCGTCTTAACTCACTGAGTTTTGAATAATCGAGTTGAGTTTTCAAAACACTCAGGGTCCACTGAAACGGTAGCATTCTTCTCTTCATTCTCCTTCTTCACACTTGAGGCGGTATGTTTTATTCTGATGTATAAGTTATGTTACTGTAAAGTTTCATCAAAATCCGTTTAGAAGTTGTTGCGTAAAAGAGTAACAAACATCCATCCATCCATCCTCACAAACTTTTGTATTTATAATTAAAGTAGGATAGTTGAATTCTCTGAATACATCATTCATTATTAACATTAAAAAAAATATGACTAGATTTTTTTATCTATTGCACTTATGTATTTTTAAAAACTAATACAACTTTTCATTAAGTTATAGAGATGTTACTTTCAAGAACTAAAGCTATATAATAACATATTTAATGTGATGTAGTAGAGTAATTACCGCATGTACGCGATGTACGCGTAACAGACAACTAATAAAGCACTTTAAATCTACTTTTAATTGTTATGTAAATTAGTTCACAAAAGCCCATTACTGTGTGTCTCATGTTTAATTTAAATACGTCTGGCAGCTAACGAGGTAAGATTAACAAAGCTACCGAAGTCTTAACGCGACAGAACAATATCAAGGCTATTTTTTAGCGTTGACCAATTTGTCTATTTAAAAATTCGGCTAAGTGCGAGTAGTTTTTGCTCACTAAAGGTTCCGTAAAATTTAAATTAAATGACAAACTAAACTTTGCTGTCGGAATACTATTGTTCCCATAGTCAGTTAACCAACACCCAAATAAAATATTTTTTTGGATATAATAATACAAATAATCTACATGTGAATGATCGGTCGTATCTTTTGATTACAATGGCTTAGAAATTTGATTTTTTATACGCTTCGAGGAACCGCAGACTTAAATGTAACCTAAATAGTCTACAGGTCTACAGATGTTGCTTGCATCGGATGTTGTCCTGTCTTAAAAAAAATATTTATATCAAACGTTACATTGGACAAGTGTATAATATAAAATATTTTTAACGAAAAATTGAACCGGAGAAAAATTTATTTAATTTTTTATTATAATAGTCCCTTACCTTTTTAACCATAATATGGCTGTCTGTGGTCCTCTACTTCACTTACACTTCCCCGAATGATTAATTTTGAAAGCAAATTCTTGAAACCCTTCTGAAAATATCGAAATCACTTTTCGTTTGCATATAATTTTTGAGGAGTTCTCTCCATATATTCAGAATCCCATCGTCAAAACTGAGGTTCGAAAAAATATGGGATTAAACTGTAACTGTATCGTATCAAATGCAAAAAAAATGTTCAATTCGCTCTAATAATGATAAAGTTCCAAAGTAACAAACATAAGAAAAAAATATAGATGAATTCTCTTTTTTTTTTGAATCCGGTAGAAAAGCGATAATGTTATATGAGAAAAGTTATTATAGTATGTTATTTTTTTTTAATTTTTCATGCCAGTACATATCGATAGACAATAAAATAAAGAATAAAATAATAGTATTCTTCTCTGAATTGTTTCCCATTCACATCAATACTCTTTAGTTAGTAGAAAATTAAACAAATCAGCCAAAGCACTTAGCGTCAGCGAGCTCTCAACACAAACTTTAATTGTTTTAAGACTTGTAACGAACTCTATCCATGAGACTTTGTGAATGACTCTCTTTTGTTTGAGGGATAACTTAGCTGCGAGTGCGACTTTACTAGTTATACTGTTTTTATGTTTAACTTTGATACTGGGATGAAACAAAGCTTTACGAATTGCTTCTAAAGATATTTCTTCTACACTACGATGAAATAATAAATATTGGCAAAAACATTAAGTTATAACTTTACTGAATTTTAATAAATTTTGGAAACTGAATTTATGTAATTTATTTGTAAAATTACAAAATACAAACTA
>JAOPUB010000005.1:3036173-3050949 GCA_027564055.1 Neptis clinioides
TAGAAGGTATAAAATTTATTATACCCTTATTAATAAATAATCTTCGACTATTTAATCGTTCATATAGCACATCCGTCTGCTATCAGCCTGCCATCATTTAAATAAATCAAACTATAAAATTATCTTCATTACATTACTCTAAAGAAAGTTATTTTCGTTTTGTAATATTTTCAATATGTAACTATTTTGTGAATTCGACCATAACATTGACGTTTGTATTCAAATATTTATATTTATACGTTCGATTGACTGACTTGTCAAAGCACATCACAATATAATAAGGCTTCTAAAGTGAAATAATCTTTTCTATATAGATCTGTTAAATTCAGATCGCAGGCAATTTAAATTGTTTCAGGATTTTTCAAATATTATACCCTTATTTATTAAAAGTAATTGTTTTAATCCAGATGCAAAGCGAGGTGAGGATAGGCCATGCGACGTCGTAGATTGAACTATCTAATCCTACTATATAAATATTGAGTTACCTCGTTTTGTCGCGTTTCAGCCAGAGGTGTTATCAGGATTCCTAGACGATAGTTTTCCATTAAATGATCCGGCTCGAAGCACCAAAAATATTGGGAAGATGAGATAAACACTTTTACGGATGAAAAATATTAAACCTATGACAAACAGATATAGTTAGTGTGTTAGATATATATTTTTTCTTAATAAAAATAGATTATCTGAAACTTTCATGTCAGCATTGGTTATGGTGACGCGTGAATTTTAAACGATAATTTAAAAAATTGTTTCGTTATGTCCTTCGTAACAGAAGCATTACATAAGCCACAAATAAAAACAAAAAGAAGACAGGTAGTGCAGGTGGTGGATTCCAGTGGAGCGGACGCGCGTCCGCTGGGATGCCAGATTACAGATATACAGCATCCGTTCTTAACCTCATTGTTTCCAGTATTGCACTTCCTATAACACCCAACGCAAATGTAAAGTGTATACACTGCGTTGTCAAATCATTTATGTTATTTCAAGTTTAATTACCTTTTGTATTTAAGATTATAGATTTCAGATTAAAAACTAAATAGACAATATTTTTAATTAATAAAATTAATCTTCTTGTTCGATAACGATGTTTTAATTATTTTATTTTATCGAAAAACCTATAAATGCTATAAAATTGTGTTTAAACCAATTTCTGTTCACCCACGTTGCACTTTCTACGACCGATCATAATCGAGTTGAAATTAACATTTATAAGCAGATTGGCCCGCGTTGGCAGTTCATTCATATTGGAGCGCCCACGCGACCTTATCCCCCGACTGACACCCCACCCTCCACCTCCTACACCTACCACCCGCTTCTACGCTGACGCTAAATTTGAACCCTAGTTCAAATTAAGCTATATTTATTTCTTCGTACTTAAATAATGTATCGATCGAGAGTCACCTTTAGTAAATTAGATCGACTTTCCATCCGACACATATTTAACATTTAAAGTATACTTAGTTGAAATGAATATATTAACTAATACTTACATAAAGTATTTTGTTATTATTTTTTTTTATTTTGCAAGAACTTATAATCTGACTAAATACTTTAGACTAATACCTGGCTATTCAACATCTAACATTTGTTATATAGTATAAGTATTATCCGAATATATTCTATTAGAAGTGTAATTTTAAGGAATTTGTTAAATTATAGTAGATGTAGGTATTTTAAGTTGACTTTTCTTGATAATTATGAAGTTTCTTAATTTCTGGCTGAAATTCTCAGAAATATTGGTTGTTTCTTTAAATAGCAAAAAAATTATGCTTATTCTTCTCGGTACATTCATAAAATACAGATATTTTAACTTATATAAGAGAATAGTTTTGGCAACATCGTTAGGGAGCCACCCGTCGATCCGTCTACTAGTCGCAACTTACGTCATGAGACCCGTTCGTTAATGAAGTTGCGTCAGAACCCACACTACCACACTTCACAACACTCTACAGCTTCTTGATTCTGTTCCTTCTAATGTAAGACACTAATTTACATAATAAATAATTTATGGATTTTACACTGATGGTAAAGATTCCGAGTTTCTTTCTGTCGTTTAGACGTATTTTAATATTTTAGCAAGTAATGACGAGTGGTTTTCGCAATAAACCTTAATGAAAAAAATATACATGCACTATATACAGTAAATCTAGCAGTGTCTGGGAATTGTGACAACCTTACAAGTTTACAGTGATAATAATTATAAACCTTACAAGTTAACAAACTACATTAATGATTCCAATAAAGACAAAGTTCACTCTATGAAATGACTAATACAACTACCTCAAACATTTCAGGATAAGTTTATATTATCCTACTAATATTATAAATGTAAAAGTTTGTATGTATATTTCTTACTCAATCACTCGACAACTGCTTATCGGATTTCATTGAAATTTGGCTCACAGATACTTTATAACCTGGATTAACACATTTTTATCCCAAAACAATCAGAGTTCCCGCGCGATACTAATAATATATGTTAACTGCCGTAAGCGCATGAATGTCTTATTTAGCAACGATATACGATACGAGTTCAAAACTACTTTTTTGATAATTTTAAGGATTATATGATGTAAATTGCAACCGGGCGAAGCCGGGGCAGGTTTACTAGTGTTAAAATAATAGGATGTATTCGTTCCTGACAAAAATTAATAGGGACATCTAGCCAGTACTAAATAAGCCGACTCGGGCGACTTCATCCGCGCGGTGCTTCACTCCTATGGGTTGCAGCGTGATGTTATATAGCCTATACCCTTCTTCGATAGATAGACTATCCAACACACGGAGATTTTTAAAAATAGAACTAGTAGTTCCTGAGAGTGGCGCGTTCAAATAAACAAACCCTTCAGCTTTATAGTATTAATATAGATTTTTTTATTAATATCATAAAAATTATTTGTTCTAGATATAATGAGTTTTGTTTGGAATGAGATTGAAACGTCTATCTATTCAAGAAGCCTCTTGTATTCCGTGGGGCATATGTACTACTGATTAGAAAGCACTGCATCAGGGAAATCAAAAGAAAAACAATTCTTAAAACTTCCTATTACAGTTCTATACCTTTGTGGTTCGACGAGATTACCGTCAAGGGAAATATATAAGAATAATTACATTCAAACTTTGTTTTTATTTGTTAAATAAGAGCAGCGATTAGTTGACGAGTAATTTCATAGAGTGAATATTGAATATCACGCATTAAGAAAGTGATTGCTGTATGCAAATGCACTTACTTGAATGATATTGTAATTTTATAAAAAAAATATTTTTATTCCTATTTAGATTTTGATATACCTAGTATATTTTATCACTGAATCGAAACTCTCTTTTGAATATCATTAGGCAAATACTACGTAACGAAGTCTCCCTGATTTCATGAATGAAGAGTAGGCAGGGGGTGGTCTCACCCCAATCCGCCTTGAATCACAATCAAGTCTGTAACATTTTGACTCTGTCTCCAATTTTGATAATATTTGTAGGGATCAAACTGTAAGAAGATTTTTTTATTCTATTAGTAAAATTACCAACTGATTATGTGTAGTATATACCATCCTAGCAGTATTAATCACTTTCATTGAGATTACCATGATTTATTTTTTTTGCCTTGTACATTCACGTAATCTTGATCTCGTGCACCTTATCTTGATCGCGATCACGTTTCATTAATTTTATAACGACTTTCTTAAAATATAATAAAAAAGATTGTGTAAAGTAATTCCTAGATTCGGTATAAGGGTCCGATGCAAGTTCTATTCGTGCAGTTAAATTAATTTCACGTACGACTCAAACAAGTCTGCAGCCGCAATTGGTTGCGACTCTGTCAGTCTCCGCTCCATGCAGAAGTATATACTCACAGATCATGAAACAAACAGACACTCTACATTATATTTTATTTAGCTTCATGATAAACACTAGCTTTAGAGATTTTTTGAGTAATCTTATTAATGATAAATACCTGTGTGAACTGTGTATCAACTACTTTATTAAAAAAATATTTAGATAAAAGCTCTCATATTGGTAGTTTAAAATCTTAATTATAAATAAATTTAATAGGTACCTGGCATTTCAGTCTCTCTAAACCTAAAAACTAATGATGATCAATCTAAGCTGTAATAAATATTATCGGCCTAAAATGCTAACGAAAAACTAAGAAAAACAATATCTCTATATATTTAGTGGGAGTCACACGACCACAAGGTGTGCTGTACGGTGTGTACACGTAGCTGAAAGTAAATTCTTAAGGGGGTTATTTTTCTTATTAGTTACTTTTATTCAGTTGTGAGGTATGTATTAAATATCATATCTACACACGAGATGATCGTCGAGCGTCGAGCCTACGCCACAGGGCCCGCTGCTGGCGTAGGCGAGGCGTGGGCGAGGGCCGCGTGGGCGAACTATACTTGTATCTATAATATTATTCGCATTTGAGTAATTAATGTGTGTCGACTGTAGACTGTCGGCTGACGACTCTCGCTATCGAATCGTCACTGACGTCCCTACGCCCTACGCCCTACCAACCATTAGCTTTTTAATTAATAAAAAGGATGATACTTGATATTTATAATGATACCCTTATTTATAATGATACCCTTTGACGTAGTGGTCAATTATACTTTGTTAATTTAATTTCAGATATATGTGTATAAGGTATCTTTATCTATTTATTAAAGTATATAAAATAAGATACTTTACTTACTGACTCATATATTAGTCCTAAAGCTGTGAAAAAGGTGGTAAAATTAAGCAAACCATCAACAATTGTGTTACTTGGGTTCAATATGTCATCGCCAATCTACTTAGGCTTTGTCAATCTTCTTTATAGATATAATAAGAATTAAATACCTAAAAATTAGATGAATCGCAAAACAAATAAAATGTTTATAAAACATTTAAAGTTTAAATTTAAGCCACCGTAGACCATGAAAAAAGTGTCTAAAAATGTACTCATAACGGAATTCGTTAGTCTTAGGAATTTTTTACGTGGGTCCTTACAAAACTAAAAAATTGAACGTTGAACTCAAAGATTTAGTACCTCTATATAAGAATATATTCTTTCGATTCGATAGATGATTAGTGACATTTGTTAGGAGTTATCTCTTGTCCTTCTGAATCTATAGGTTGTCTATGAGAATAGATCTAGAAATAAAACTTTCTTATCCTTTAATGTGCAATAAAAATATTTAACTGAGTTTGAATAGTAGTGTTTAGTATTGTTATATAGTTAAAGACCGGCATCAGCAATGGAGTAGCGTCGGGCTCGGTCGGGCGCGCTCGGCTGCGCGTGCGCCGCAGGAAACAGGAAGTGGACTAACCGCGGGCTTCCGCTCCCATTCGTTCGCCGGACGCGCTGATGTGATAGGGCTGCTGGTTGCTGGCTTGCTGTTCTTAAAAACTACAAAAAGTCTACAAAACTCGTTTCGGTTTTAATGTATCAAGTCAACAGTCCGTGCGAATACATTGTGTCCTAATGTATTGACTGAAAAAATAACTGAATGTCATGAAAATCGACAATTATTGTATTGTAAGTAATTATTATGGATTCATAGTATCTACAACTATCATTTATTAACCGTAAGATGGTGACCGAAGGTATGTTTGTTTTAAGTAGGCTAAAAGCTAAGCTCAGGTAAAAGTTTATTTATACAAAGTGTGTTAGTTGGTTTGCTAGACTTTCTTGAAGGAAACGGTGCAAAATTTATTATTTATAAATGTAATCGAGAAACAAACAAAGAGTTATGTTGCTGTATAAGAGGATAATAAAACAATAACTTTATTAATTTGGAAGCCTCTGTATATATGAACTATAGTAAAACTTAAAAGGCAATAAAAGTTTCCTAATCTTAACAGACTAGATGTTACATTTTAGTCACTAATACTTTACATATTATTAAACACTTACTGACGTCACGTTTAATCTAAAAAGCGATATTGCATGGAATTAGTTACATTAACTTTGCTCATTGATGAAAGAAAGCTTTACAAAAACGTGACACCACATTGTGTTCACGTCTACGTCACAGAAAGCACATTTTAGACGAAGTTATTTATAGTAGGTATATTTGTATTCTAATAGAAACTGTTATCCATTACATTTATTTATAGTCAAGAATAGAATATATCGATGATACTACCCTTTTATATTCGTGTGATAGATCTCACCCGTGGAAAACCTGGGCAAGATGCTTGTTTCTAATAAAAATAGCTAGTTATCTGGCATCCCTATAACATAGCCTGGTCGGCGTATTTCGTGCCATTGAAGTAATATTATCTAGTTGGCTGACAGAGAACTGCCGTGAGCTCTGCTACCGGATACGCGCGTAATACGAGATTGTTTGTGCTCCTTTTGCTTTGCGCGCTCTTTAATTGTTGTTTATTTTTAATAAAAACGCTATGTTCGTACTACAGACCTTGACACTTTGTATTTAGAGTTCAAATTTCAGATTATAGCACATATAGTCTCTTGGATGGACGTTTTTAAAAATATATAATCATTTACAGGAAACATAAAATTGCATTAATACAAACTAAAAACTTTTGTATAACATAAAATGTAGTAATGAAATCTACTTACTTATTGAGAGGTCTAGATTTCGATCCCATAAGCACATCTCTGACCTTTGAAGGATTTGAGTGTTAAGCAATCAAATACCAACTTTTAAAAAACTGTACAAAATTTCGTTCGGATCTATTAAGGTATATGAATAGTCATCATCTATCCCACAGGAACTATACATTTTTCCGGGATAAAAAGTATTCTATTTTCTAAGTCAGCCTATATGCTCGTATGCCAAATTTCATGCAAATCAATCCAACCGTTTCAGCGTGATGCACGTACAAAGATACAGATAGATAGACAAAAATTCTGAAAAAGAATGTTTTGACTTCTATAGGTGTTATATTAAAATTTATGAGATATCTTCCATCTACAGACATTCGACACCTTACATTTTTATTAATATGTATAGAAAAATGAAACGGTCCGGGATCGCCTTATATGGTGCATAAAAAAAAACTTCCAAAAAAATAGTGTCTGCCTGACAGTTATGTCTATGTTATAGACTGATAGTTTTTACATAAATCAAAATAGTGTTTTGAAACAAATTCGTGAAAACCCGAAAGATGACAGATTTTACTGCTATGAATTTTAATTGCTAATTCTGCATATATTTTAACAAAGTACGTCTATGGGATTGGATATTAATTGGATTAATAATTCCTGTCTGAACAAATACCAAATAATCATTTCTCAATACCAAGTTTTCCAATACACTAGATTGAAGTGTAAAAGCTCTAAAAATAGACGAGTAATTTTAGAACTCAAAAGATAAATCTAGAAGTGGAAGCAGAAATATCCAACAAAAATCTCATCATACATCAGAAATTGAATCGGAATAATCTGCGGATTTATTTGGCGAGGCAAATTGCCTGTGACGTCACTCGTGGGCGGGCGCCGCAAGGGTGGGGGTGAGCTCAATGAAACTAGGTTACGTTATCATACTAACTTTTATATAACCCTATCGCTCTGCCAGGGTTAAAGTTATATCTGAATAATAACATTGATATTTTTAGACGAGCTTTGAAAAGTTCTTAATTATGTGAACTTAAATTATTTACTCTTGTTATGAATGGAATCTGACGTAGCTAACCCTTCATTTCGTAGAATAGACTTAAAGTTTTGAGTATGATAAATGGGTTCTAAAAAATGCTAATTTAATTTCTGTTCTCATCTACTAAACATTTCAACTCTAAAAAACAGTTTTGTAAAATACCAACTAATAGATTATAAGTTATAACTGACCGGTTCATATTTAATATTAAACTTATAATAATAATTCTGATTATAGAAATATAGATTACAAGTTTTAATAAGCGTTTATAATTTACATCCGTCTTTATTCTTATCATACAAAAAAAAGTCACGACTTAACAAAAACGGCGACAATTTTTATCTGATCAGAATCGGTTCAGTCAGATTTAAAAAACTAAAGTAAAGTTTAGTGTAGAACAAGGACTTACTTTATTTTTAAAGAAAACATATGTAGGAAATAATAAAGTAAATAATAAAAAACTCTCCTATTTGGTACAGTTTTTACCATCTTCACGTCTTTTTTTCTTTTTTTCAGCCATACTTATAATCATATACAACCTCTTTCATGCTTTCTCTCTTACTATTAAAACTAAATAAAATAACTAATAATTTACCTACTAATAGGTAAATAAGTTTTATTCTCTAAATATAATGTAACATCCAAATACTTAATTAAGAAACACTACAATGAAAAAATACAAAGAAAACATTATGTTGCATCTTTCCCCTTGCGTCGACGGAAACATCAATGAACAGACCCGCACCATTCTTATCCCACTTCCGCCATCCGTCCTTATCACACATGCTAAAAATAAATTAGCGTAATGAGACAGACATATGTAGTGCAGTGCGTCGCGAATAAAACATTTTCATTGATTGTGAAAGTTGTGAATCAGATTCAGTTTCTGTATAACGTTATAAGGGACTGCGTTGTTTTTAAAGCACGAATTTTCTCAATGGATCTTGCATGTTGCCCTGATAGAAAAGGGAAATATTATACGTTACTTACATTATACATTGAAGTTAAAGTTTAAACATAAATACTTAAGACCTATACAAACAATTTTTGCGAAATGTGTCATTTGTATCTGTGATATTTATGAGCTTTAAAATTCTAAAATATTACGTTTTCTTGAAACTTTGACATGCACATGATTCAAGTCTCCAAATAACTTACTTCGTTTTGTTAAACAGCATCCAATGAGTAAAATTATTACAATCCATTTGAATTAGGAGTATTTAATTTTTAAAAATCTTACTCAGTTTAATTACAGCAGCCCCCAAAGGAAACACTAAGTAGGAAATAATAATTGACGCGAACAGGGAACGTACGTATCCGGCGACGGACGGAAGTAACGCCATACGCCTCTGCAAGGGAAGCGGGCCCCTTTCTTTCCTGCCTCTTCAGCGTGCGGTCCAATCCCATTCACAACCGTGGGAGATTCCAACCGAAACACCCGTAACTACTAATTTATGAATGAATGTAAAGACACAGTCTTAAAAGCCCTCGCTCTTTAATATTATCTACTGTTAAAACTATTACCACGCTTCGTTGTTCATTATGAATGAAAAAGCCAGAAGGGGCATATTCCTCGAGCACCTCTAAGTTATTTTTATTATGACTATCTAAATAACCTCAGAGGAGGTCGATGGTTATGAACGTTTCGTATTTGTTGAATGTGTATTTATGATTTTTTTCGGAACCAAAATAAAGATGGCTCTTAAATCAATGTTATTCACGAAGTGGCTCGCGTTGGCATCGACCCAAAATTATAAGCACTCGGATCTCTCATTCACATTTACAGATGTTTTTTCAACTTTTTGTCAGTTGAGAATAAAATATTTCCTACTATATTATCGTAGCAAATAAAAGTAAAAACACTTAATAGCGAGAATCAAGTTTCTCAATTTGATAAAGATCATATTTTTTTATCGTATATCAATAAAAAGATCGAGAGAACCTGTATTGATGGTCTAAGTAATTTGTGCTGGAGTAAGTAATGAGCGCTGCTAAACGCATTTGGTATTCGTGCCATTAACATTGTGGTCTGGACAATCTTGTTTTCCATATAGGTATTCCGCAGCACGGCTGTAAACATTGAGCTTCTACTGCCTGGGAAAATCTAAAGTACACGAGGCAGTCATAACTATTTAATAATCTTACCATCGGTAAAATTAAGTAGGTAGTAAAATTTTCTATGACACTTGAGATAACGTCTTGTACTTGACTTTGTAAAGACTACTTCCTTCTTACTTTTATCCTTCTAATTAATTTAAATATTACACACATTTTCATTAGAGACTAACTCTCCTATTACAGACTTAGTCTTTTAATACAAAAACTTTGGTCTAGTTTATTTCAAATATACTTAGGTACACTCTATTACCTAATTAAGTTTAGATTAAAAAATACAAAATCTCTCTATTTCTTAATAACTTTAAATTTCTACTAATCTTTTTATTTCAACAAAAATATTATCGATGGTTCGACAAGTCTAAAGACTTAGGTAGACTACAGTCCATACCTATTCTGCTTTTATTCATTTTATCAATTATTAAAGCTAATTACCATTATAATCAAACCAAAATCGTGTAAAACTTAATCATTTTTAATACGTTAATTGGCAAATCATATTTTTCTTTTATCACGACTTATGGCAAACGGCAGCTGGTTCATTCAGTACAAACTGATTTAGTTCCATAAGGTTTTAAGTTAAAATTTACTTGCAATATAATTTTGAATCATAATATCTACTAGTTAAGGTATAAAATTATGTGACCTTTAATTATGAAGTAAACGTTTAGCAACAGTATTATTATTATGTAAGCTTCATTACAAGCAGCTTTCATTAAGAAACTGGTGGAGCCACAGCCAGCAGGATCGATGTGATCATGAGAATTAACTCGCTAGATAAATTATTGTGCAGAAATTGCAGCCTTTATTGAATCTCCTCTATCTCGGCGATAATCTCAACTGATATTAATTGCATTTACAGTACTCTTTTTTGTATCCTTCTTTTAATTAAAGTAAACTTTTGATATAGAGTTACTTTTCCTTAAGAACGAATATTCTGTCTTTTTTCCGCTGTCTGCACTCTTAGATCTTTTAAAGTATGCAACGGATTTTAATGTCGATTTCACCAATAACTAGAATGATACAAGAGGTAAGTTTATGTATACAAATATAGTATAGCAAACAGATATAATTCGTTGCAGATGTATAGAAATCAATATACATCACTTGACTTGACATGATGAGTAATTTCAAGGACAGATACAAACAACGGTAATTTATTTTCAAGCAAAATAATCTCAGTTTATATGTGTAACAGTAATGTCGTATAATGTGTCGTTATCGCAGGAATTATGAATGGAGCTGAGTGAGATAATGCTTAGATTGTAACAGTTAATGTGTTTTTAGAATTGACCAGACCACTTATATTTGTACAATTTCATACATTTTAGTCTGTGGCACATAGTTTTTATCTGCTATATCTAATGAAAAATACTTAAATTTGGTATTATCATAGCCATTTTTAATTTCAACAATATCTATCATATAAAAAGTGTGATTAAGGAAATGTTATTTTTAGCATCCATGAAGCCAAGTACATACATACACTTATCAACAATGTTGTTACACTTATAACAGAGTATACTTAGTGTCGAGATTTACACATAACACAAGCGTATTAGTAATCCTGCTCTATTTGTAGACTGTGGTCGGCCCGAACAGAATTTGTGGTGACACCATTCTTGTAATCTAACATGGCATTGTATTATTCATCTAAATTACGTATTTGGGACCGTTCAACTATTACGTAAGCCGTCAGCTCGTTTGCCCCTTATTTACAATTTTAAAAAAATTTGTTCTTACCATAGTAACTCGATTTATTATCATTTATATTATAGCACTATCTGATGATTTACGCGTCAATGAAACATAAACGCTCTTAATAAAACACATCAACCACTGTCTCTGGGTTCGCGCCAATTCTTTGTCGTCGATAAAAAAACAATCAGTTTCATTCCTAATTCGTGTTAATGGAAATCCATTAAACTAACAATAAAGTACATTAAAGCACTTGCTATATTCAATAAATAAAACTTTGGAAACATCAAATTTGGAAACTCCATAATCCACCAACTGTTAGAAAACGAACAGAACATAATATTAGTCATCATTTATATATATAATTTTCCAGAGACAAAGTGACGTCACACACACACATTTAGTCTATACTTCTAAACAAAGCCAGCAAGTCATTAAGTCGTGAAGTTCCTGGGCACATTCTCCGAAATGCATCCGTTAATATACCTTGCGACGATGGTTTAGGCTTTGTAACTGCAACTTGAGCAAGGCGTCTCCAATAACTCTTCTTGCGCGCCTCTCGATCGACTCCAATGCCTGGAGTTGGTACTTGGCAGAGCCGTCCCAAAGGTGAGAGTAGTACTCCATATACGGCCTGATTTGTGCTTTGTTTAAGCAGAGGTGTGACTTACATCTACATAGACATACGAAGAAATATATTATCTTCGATCGTGACTCCTATTAGTATTAAAGTACACGTACGTGAAACAAAGTACAGATCTTTCTTTATCGTTAACAAAAACTCGGCTCATACTTTGTCGTTAATAAAAAAAAATATTCTATCGTCTCTCCCTATATATATATACTCTCGTTTCTCTCTTTCCCCCTTTAAGCCTATATTTGCACCAGACACAAACATCTCTCGCTACGCATCCTCGCTCATCATTTGTAATTAAAGATTTTTGACAGTTTAATTAATTTGAATACAGATAACATCTATAAATGTAACACACATGTTGGCAACACAGAAGCTGGGTGGCGGGTAGCTGGGCTCGCGCCAGTTCTTTGTTATTGAGGAAATAGAAAACTTTCTAATTTTACAAATACACGCCATTTAGCTTTCTAATACCGTCATTAAAATAATTGCAAACATTTTAGCATTCGTATTTATGGCCATTTATGCTTTATATATTATTTATGTGGTTTTCGCACATAACTTTACGTTTGATAAAAATAGTGGGGGAACATTGCACATTGTGAATTTATTTTTCGACTGAATTGGCTATTACATCCGTGACGTTTACTATTTTGACAAATAGCAGACGCGCGGTAACTGAGACTTCGCATTAGAACCAATCGCCTGTGACGTACTGCTGATGGCCCCCGAGCACCTCTAAAAAGGCCCTAAATATGGCTTGTGCGCAATCAAGGTCATCATCATACTTGCGTGGCGAGAGGTATAATAGTAATTACGGTAATTCAGGTACAATTTTAAATAAAATAAATGTGTAGAAAAATAATACGAATAAGCTGATTACGATGCAGTTTTTACTCACTATGTAGGTTTATTTATTTTATTTATAGTGGTTTTGAAAACAATATATTATTGATCTGTTAATACACAGTTTATGTATTTATATCTGTGGCACATCGTGACATTATCTTTTACGAAATATTAAAAAATATATATTTTTTAAAATTAGTAACGATTCTCTTTAAAAATCGATTATAATCAAAATCGAGCATTAAAAAAAATCTTTTTTACATAATCGGATGACATTTATCTTATCTAATAATTCTGCGTTTAATGGATCCTAATATTTCTTTTCTAATATTTATAGTATGTGGATATGCCGATTTCGTTAATGTTTCAAAGGTACAACATATATTTTAGCTTTGCCAGTTTTTCTATATCTTACTCATTGATTTCACAGAACTGACGTTTGAGGAAAACAAAACAAAAGACAATACAGTCACAACAGTTGCATATACTCTATTTTTTGTTATATTTATAGTAAGCCACTTATCAGCGTAATAATTTACTAAACATGGCCTGGGGCTTGCGACCTACAGGCTCTTACTTGCACCTAATTAACTGATAACGGATAATTAGCTTATAAACTATGATGTAATATAAATAAACAACTTACATCTATAATACGATGTGCAATCATTTTCAAATTCCAATGCACAAACACACACACAATAAGTACACATAAACGCACTTTCAATTAAAATAATCTTCAACACCCCACCATGTCACTGTTTCCTTAAAATACAACATTTTTCACTTATTACTTATTATTTATCAAAGTTTAAAAGAGAACGTAGAACAACACAAAACACATGTAGCATCTAATTCGGTCCGACTTCAACTTTGCTTGGCATTAAAAGTTTGTGTTGCAGGGTTGCCAGCCTCAAGCTACCAGCGTATCGTGCAAAATACAAAAATCGTATATGACTAAGATAGGAAAAAGTACTTTCTTCTTTCTTCTACTCAGTGAATACAATCTACTGTTATTTAATAAGGGTTATAGTCTAAATACAGACCATCCGTCATACTATGACGGTATGTTTACTAAAATTTTACTCCTGGTGGTTATATTTTAAACTCTGACCAACATCATTATTACGTTGTAATATGACTGACATCAGTTTATAATTTTAAATACTGAGACTATGCACGATATATATGCCAAAACAGCATTTTGAACGGCTAATAGAAAATTGGAGTTTCTGTTTGTAAAGTTAATGTAACCGCTTTGTACTAAGTGCACCGGGATGTATATATGATACATATGCCAAAAGAGCAACTTAAAAAAATATTGTTTGTCTGTCTTTCTGGTAATCTCTGGAACGGCTGGACCGATTTAAACGGGACTTTCACTGGCAGATAGCTGGTGTTATAGGGAGTAACTTAGTATACTTTTATTTAAAAAAATAGAAGGTATAGAAATCTTTGCTCATAAGAATCTGGCAGGCGCTTCATCGGACGGGTCGGGATTTCCGTAGTAAATATATCTCAATATCCAGAATAACTTGACCAATATCTTATTCTCCGTGATTCTGAGGAATAGTCAGGGGAAATTTCAGGACTTGATCCTGTAAAATTAATCGGTAAAAGAAAGCGGACTTCTGCGATCTAGGGTTTATATAAATAGCAGGAATAAACTAGCCAGTAAGTATTGTAGTCTACTTATACATCATTGTCATCACTACATAGTATAAAATAAAAGCTTTTTCTGTCCCTATATCCCTATGTGCGCTTAAATCTTTAAAACTACGCAACGGATTTTGATGCGGTCTTTTTATTAGATAGAGTGATTCTTAAGGAAGGTTTATATGTATAATACATGCATAATATAGTAGAGAAACACTGA
>JAOPUB010000005.1:3054214-3071510 GCA_027564055.1 Neptis clinioides
CGGCTGATGCTAAAGATGATGATCATGTTGATGTAGTTGATTTTATTAATTACTATATATTTTCGTTTAAGAGGAGACTTTTTATCGTCTATATTGTTATAGCAACATATTCTTTAAAATCTTATAGCATAAATTAATTTATGCTGTTGTGTACATTGTCGGATTAAGATACGGAGTTTTTAGCTACGCCATAGAAAAAAATTCTATTCGTGATGTATGTATATCAATATAGTTATATAACAGCAAAGTTAGGTTTGTACTGAGAGAAACGGACTTATGCTTCCATTAAAAAACAATAATATAACATTCACGCTTCCATGAAGCTAGAGAAAAACGAATATTTCTTTGAAAGCAATTACAATAATAAAAATATTAATTATAGACACTATTATGAATACTTTCTTATTCTCAAGTGATTCAATCTGCACATATAGAGATAAATGTGATGATGGTCTAATTTCACATAAATTAAATTTCTATTCATTATAGTTGAGAAAATAATGTTTTTACATAATTTGTTGGTTGGTGTATTTCTACAAATAATGCCAAAAATGACCCTTACATTTTTCAAATATCTTTTTCCTGTCTCGATGGAAAAGTTTTGACAAAAATACACAATAAAATAATAATTTAAATATCTATAATACTTTCTGAGGAATTTACTTGAAGCTTTGAGTTTAAACTCCTATATCTCGAAAACAAATAAGGCCTTGATAATTGTCAAAACATATTCTCTAACAATAAACAATATTGTGTATATGATATGGTCAGAAAAGACCCTTTGTAGTTGACGAAGTCACGGTGATTTAATGAGTTCTAAATCAATTCAGTTCGTACGGAACCTTCATTGAATAATTCCGGCTCGCACTTACCAGTATTTAATTTTCTTCGATGTTTGTTAACAGGTTCGCGAAGGGCATCGTTTAGAGAAACCAGAACACTGTCGTCGTGAGCTCTACAATATTATGTACTATTGTTGGGAAGCAGAACCGACGTCACGACCAGACTTCAAAGAAGTAGTCGCCATGTTGGAACGGCTATTGTGCACTGAGATGGACTACATAGAACTCGAACGATTTCCCGACCATTCTTATTATAATGTACAACATTTAGATGGAGAGAAATTATAATTTTTATATAAATATTTGTATAAATAATTTAAGGTTGTATTTTAGATTGCTTTACATTCCAGAATAAAAAAAATATTGTAATTTATTGCAATCTCAAGTATGATAAATAGTATTAAAATGCAAAGAAGGTAATTTGGAAAGATTGTAAAAAAAAATTAATATTCATTTTCTTATGTTCTAAAACTAAAAGCAAAACCACTTTTAGGATAATAAATATAAATCTTAAAACTGGTTTATTTTTAATATAGTAATTAATATTCTAAACTTGTTCGAACTGCTGTAAAATATTTTATCATAATTGTTCAGTGATACTATTGGACGTGGGAAAAATAACGAAAATTGTATTAGATTTTAATTCTACTCTTACGTTTAGGAATGGTACGGTATCTTATGCACGGTACGGTATAGTATGTTATGGCACGGTACGATATCGTACAGAGCAAAGCATGTTACATACATACCTAATTTTTCTGTAAATGTAGTACAGTATGGTACTGTATATAATATATTATATTCACCCAATAGCAGTTACACTATATAGAATTTAACCTATGGTACTGTGCGGTATGATATATTACTTAATTTGAAAAAATTACCTTACCTTAGGTAGTAATATAGTAACGTTCTACGTTATGACATGCTACGGTATGAACGCTTGTGAGAGCAGACAAATATACCGCCAGTAAAATACTGTGCTGTATAGGATAATACTGTACGACCACTAGAAAACATAAAGTCACTGTTTTATTGAATTTTAAAATGTTTCTTATGTTTATATTTGATTTTTGGAAAGCCAAAGACAATACAGGCATTCTCATTCAGAATTAACATTAAAAAGCGTAAGTTGTACCTTTGGCATAATAAAGTTTACACAAAACTGAGATTACTAAGTGTAAAACACTAATAAAATATGATTAAGTAGAGCTAGTCTTCATTTGTATAATTGTATTTACAACTTAGTTTGACTTTGAGGACGTTGTATATAAATGGTTCATGTATTTTTAATAAATGTTGTTAAAATAATTCATGTCTTACTTATTAAGATCCTTTATTGGCTATAATTTTGTTTAAAACAGGTAATTTTAGCCTGTGGCTATAACGAAGCGAATCGAGGGTAGGTTTATACTGTTCTAAGTCTCTCAACCTAAATGTAACTTTCTAATGCATACAATAATTTACTTTTAGGTAAAAGGTCTCATTCCTTAACTTACTATTCTATCCACTATGTCGACCGCTAGACTAAACTTGAAAATTCCACTAAAACTATTTAGTAAGTACTCTCACTACCATTACTAACTAGTAAGTACTCTTTAGGGCCGAAACAAAACATTTTAATCCATATAGTTATAACTAAATTAAAGTACTGTATGGCAAAATACCGTACTTTTTGGTATGGTAGGTATAGTATGTTATTTTAACACAGAAACTAAATTTCCTTGGGTGCAATTTACTATGTGTATATTTTAGACATCATGGTCACATCCCTTAAAACTATTTCGCGATAAACAGTTTATCGCGATAGACATTTTGCGGTCGGATTCCCATGCTAGTACTAGTAACTAGTCAGGGAACAGATCCCCTACCATTAATGGGTGCTGGGTTATTTGCCTCTTGCGAGATACTCTCCCAACGGCAGAAGGGAATTGTATTCTAGTCCGTCCCCTCGCGATCAATAGTGCCAACTATATATTCAGCCATAAATGTTTTACATTAACTATAAATTAACTTTAAATTTAATTTTGTATAACTAAAACTGAAAGCCACATTTTAAAGAATTATAAATAATATTAAACTTACCGTACGTTATGGTACGATACGGTACAGTATGTAACTTTAAGTTAACATTGAATTTACCATAATTACAAACTCCAGAAATGTTAGTATCTTGTTTTAACTTTGATTTAAGCTCGGTATTATATTGTAATATTATTTGAGGAAAACCTTCATAAATAAGTTAATATTTGATGTAAATCCCGTGACAGATGATTCCTTCCAATTAATTTTATTTTTATCCCCGTTACTGAAAGATATTTATATCCCTTGCTTGCCATTTCATATTAACTGTACCGATGGATTGGAATTTCACGAGTGAACACTATGAGTGAACATTACTCAGAGTGGTGTTGGTAAAGGTGTAATATTATTTTGTTCTGTTACGGATTATAGTATAATTATTTACACTGTATTTGAATTTGTAAAAAATAAACCTAGGTAGTAGAGGAGAGTATCCAGATCATAACATTTGGTTATTTAACGGCGGTTTCCTGATAAATATAATAAATTAATATATATGTCCAACACTGTATGTTGGAGATAATAGGTTGTGGGCGGAACTAGTCACAAGTTATTAATTCTACCATTCAACTCGAGTTGTTTAAGTCAGTTTAATTCATTTCAAAACCATTAGTTTCCTCATCTTATTTCGCTCGGATACATTTATAAACTTTTGGGTTCAATCCTCTCATCAAACTATTTCAGTTTCTGGTAAGTAGGTACTATTTCAAGTTCTTATCATAAATCTTGCAATTGACTTTACAGATTAATGATATTGTTGTTGATGTTTTTCAATTTAATATCAATTAAATAACAATTTAATTTCAATTTAAAAAAAACGTGAAAGCTAAATTTGGAGGACAATATAAATCTTAGGGTACGTTACTGCATGATACGGTACGGTATAATTATGGCACGGTACAGTATGTAATTGAAGTACAGTATGAAAATAAGTTAACATTCAATGTTACACATTTAGACAAAATCTTTTTCCTAAATTCATAAATATAACGTATTCGACAGATTATACTTCTTTATCTCCATAATTCCTTGTTGGAAACATTGAATGTTAATGTATTGGTACCTGAAAACTTTATAAGATGGCGATACATGGTTCATGTTGCACCTTTATATAACCTCACTGTACCAACGGACCAGATTTTAGATTTACGAGTAATGTCTTCGAGTAATCATTACCTGGAGTGGTGTCAGTGGAAGAGTAATAAGTAATAGATACTTCAAAATTCTTAATAAATTACGTTATATAAACATAACTAAGGATGGAAATAAAAATCTGAAAAACATGTTTTATCACAACATAATGACCGAGGTGCTTAAAGTACAAGGAAAATTTGCGTAAAAATAACAAAGGTTCTTAAAAAATTAAAAATAGGCTGCGTTTCCACCAGAGCTGAGCAAGGAATGTGTTTTTTTGAAACCAATAAAATCCCTTAATTTACCTAGCCTCGTCATGATTTGTGTCAGATGTAGCGATTCTATAGGTTCTTAACAAACACATTCCTTGGTGCACATCCTTACACATCTCTAGTGGAAACGTAGCCTTAATCTAAAGTAATTGTTATGAAGTATTTGCATTTCAGCGTATTTCAGATTTCAATTACTCAAAGCGTTTTCCTTGTACTTTGTAATTTTTTTTATTTATTTCGCTTCGAAAGCACTTCTCGTTATGGCTAATAGCTATCATTTCAGGAAATTGAACATTTCATGGGGTAGAAACAAGAAAAGAAATTCCAATGCGTTTGTAATAGTATTTTATTTGAAGCATTTACATAGGGTGGAGGGATCTTTTCCTTCCTATCAACGAAAGATCAGAAAAAGTCTTTTTGTCAAGCAAATTACAACATTTACTAAAAATGGTAATTTTTAAATTCAAATTCTACTTATGACTATTTACCTAATTTTAACTATGATAGGATGCCATACAAATGCTGATATAAATGCTTCGCCATATGGATTTAAAGTAAAGTCCTATTTTATCCTCAAATTAGTTCTTTTGTGTCGCTATATTATGCCGTCCACCATATTGGATACATAATGACGTCATTTGATAACTATACACTGTTATCTTATCTACGGCCGAAATTAAAATTTAAAAAAAGCGTCAGTAGTTCAGTGGTACAGGCGTTGGACTCACGAACACAATCAATAATGAGTTCAAATCCCAGTCATTGACGTATTATTGACGTAGCCCACTCCTAACACAAGAATCCCAGCTTACTTGGAAGGTAGAACAAGAATTAGTAGTTTATTGCTAGTATACCTTAAAAAAATAAATAATCGTACTAGTTTTGATCTTGATCTCAAACCTTTAGTTTGAAAACAGAACCCAAAAAATTGTAGTCTAAAAATCTATTTTCTATTTTTTATTGAGAGATTTTGGGTTATAAATTAAAAGTAGATCGGATCGATCAATATAATAAAATTATACAAAAGTTTATACCTACTATTTAGGAGTTAAGAACTTAAAATTCAATAAACATACCTACAAATATTGCCAGTTAAATAAACACGTGTATAATGATAATGCATTATATTAAAGGGTTTCAAACTTTAAGTAGAAATGTTCATATTTATATCCAATTACTCCTATATTTACCAAATCATAGTAAATTAATTCCGAAATGATCTTTGAAGTTTGATTAACTAATTAGAAAGATACCTTCCAAATTTGCGATTGATATTTCGCATAAAATAACTACATGGATGTGTCGAAAATATTCTAAAGCCTTATTTTCTGGTTTAAAAGACAATTTTAGCAAAATTCTTTAATTTCTCACACGAGTTGTTAATTACTTGCCTTCATAAGCCTACCCTCATTAATTTTAACAAATTATTTCAGTTTAAATCCGTGTCCCTTATATATGTAAGATAATGTCTGTGATTTATGTTCTATATTGAAAAAAAGTTTTTCTATAATTAAAAAATAGTCACGGTCGTGTGTTGTACGTAAATTAAAGTAAATTCATATCAAAATTCTTTGATCCTTTACCTATCTAGTGGAGTATTTGAATTTTAGATGGAGATAATAGATATGTAGCTGAAAATTTGACCCCTTATTTGAATTATCAATCGTTAAAACTTTTAAACTCTATTTACTTTCTATTGTATTATTCTTTTAATCACAATAATCATTTGTAATACTGCATTGTGAAATAAATATTTGTAAATTATTTCTAATAACAAAATTATAGTACCACCAACAACGCCTATTGATAGAGCAAAAAATCCACCCTGCAAGTGTAGAACTGACAATGCATAAAACTTACCCTTGTCCGATGGGAGAGGCAATTTAGCTCGTTTTCTCATATTTGCCACTGCAAATTGTCGCCTCACACCCGCATTTATACCTAACTGCTTATATAACTTTAGATCTCGCGAAATTTCTTCCATAAATGGGAAGCCTCTTAACGCTATCATCTCCATGGGAACTGTAAACGTGTCTACAGGAAAAGTATAATATCTGTAGTTACCAAAACTATCGCTTAATTCAGGCAGAATTGCTGACAGATGAGCTAACTCTAAACGACTACACAACACCGAAAAATTTCTGTATATTACTACATCTAGTAATGCACTAGTCATATTTGATATATCAATCCACTTTTCACCAATAAAGTTATCAAATGGATCAGTAGAATTGTAGAACAGATCATGCAATTCTTCAAAACCACCAAATTTTAAGTCACTTTGCACCAATTCTTCAATCGTATCTATTTGATTCTGGAAAGTGGGATTTTGTAGAACATCGATAAGCTTAGTTTGATAGGCTGTTAAAAATAATATACAATACAAATTCAGAAATACAAAAAACACTCGCAGACTTTGTCTCCTGGGTCTTATGTATGCAGAAAAACCCAACATACATAACCATGTATTCAGGAAACAGTGAAACAAATTTTTATGATAATACGTATCTTTGCCAAGTGTTCCTAATATTCTCCAAATTAAAACGCAAGTGACAAATCCTGCAATGGCAGAATACCATACGACCTTTTGAAACGTAATAGATAATGATATCCAAGGTGGCGATGGATACGCTCGTGGTGCCACCCATGTGTATGAATCGGCAAAATACGATGAACTGCATTCAAAATCTTCATGTACGTCGAAGTCAGGAAAGATACCACCTAAAAGTATATGTCCCTTTCTTGCTACCAATTTTTTGAGGGCTCCATTCCAAATTCCTTTTTCATTTCTTTCACCCCTAAATCCATTTATAATTTCATACATTATGGTAAAGTTAAATTTTCTTAAAAAAGTGTTCGATTTATCGGAATGTCATCGTAATAATTATTATTTATTGGGCGGTCAGCGCGATATATTACGATTCCCGGCGAGTCCGCTGCTAGCACTCGCCGGCACATAATTATATAATTTCTATTATTTATATGCGAAGTCGGTGCGTGCGCCGCGCATCGAAACGACACGGCTTCCTTCGACGGCACTCTACGAAGAAATCCGACGTCGGGTTCTCGCTAGAAAGGATGTACGGCCCGCCACCAATCATTTAATTCACAAAAAGTTCCTGTCGTGAGCGTCCGTAGCTTTTCCTGCAGGTGACCACGCTCCGCGCTTCCTCTATGGTAATATTGATAAACGTGTCAGCGTACTAATAAGATTCAGTGCCGAGTCACGATCTATCGATACGATTGGTAATAGCTAATCACTATTTCCAATCAATCAGCTCAATTTTCTTATTTATACTAATATTACAAGCTGAAGAGTTTGTTTGAACGCACTAATCTCAGGAACTACCAGGTCGAATTGAAAAATTCTTTCAGAGTTGGATAGTCCATTTATCGAAGAAGGCTATAGGCTATAAAACATCTCGCTACGATCTATAGGAGCGGAGCATCACAAGAATTAAGTCGGTATAATAGTTCGAATGTTCGCATCAAGAAATTGGCAGCCTTTACCGGAGTTGCTATTTTATCGATTCAAAATCAAAACAAAAATTATATTGATAAATAATCATATCATCTTAATATCGAGCTATTTGGTAATCAGCATTCTAAAGTCCAATCCATCCGTGTACCAAATTTCATTAAAATCGGTTCAGCCGTTTTATTGTGATCCGTACATGAATACGGATATTCTATGATTTTATTATATGTATAGATTACAGTTTTATTTGTAAAAAAAAATTGACTCGTTTCCTAAAATATAGCTTGGACATTTCAGCCACGTGACGAGTCAAAGTATTTTATTAAAAAAAAATTATCGCTTATCTAAATCTGAGTCGTCTATTTGTAATTCTGAATTAGCAGTTTTTCGCTAAATACATATATACGGTACTAAAATAAAAAAATCATTTTTTTTTAAATGTAATCTTTTTCCGCGTCATCCCTGATACGGCTGAATCGATTATAATGGGACTTTAATTTGAAGTCACTTTCTGCTATAAGAAGTAAATTAGGCTAATTTTATTTTCAAGTTCTCCATTCAAATCGGTTCAGCCTCTTCAGAAATTAGATAGAACAAACTTAATTAAAATACAAAATGTGACTTGGCGTACGCACCGTGAAAACATTCAAATGCACGTTAAAAGTGGTTATTTATATATTACAAACAGAAACTGCCATTTTATTTATTTGTTTTATTTTATAATCACGCAATTTTTCCCAGTCGCAAAAATTAGATAGAACAAACTTAATTAAAATACAAAATGTGATTTGGCGTACGCACCGTGAAAACATTCAAATGCACGTTAAAAGTGGTTATTTATATAGTACAAACACAAACTGCCATTTTATTTATTGAACTGACATTTGAATAATAAAACAAGTATGATATTGACTATATGTTTATTTTATCACAACATAATAGCATTTTTTAGAAAAAATAGTGTAATTAAGTGATTTGGAATTTTGCTCTTAGAACTAGAAAGAAGTTACTGCTGCGCCATCTGTGAAAGGAATATGACAACGATTTACCATACCAATATGAGAAAGAGACGGAAATACATACATTGAAAATTATATTACACATTACATGTACCTACTTTTAAATCTTAGAAACATTAAATCTATGCCGAGATATGAAAACTAAGGATTTGCATCGCTACTTACAATAAAATAAATTACCTTATTTTTTCGCTGACTCCTTCAATTAGAATAAAAAAATAGATTTTACGAGAATTATCTGTGTATCCTCTGATTTGGAATGAAGTCAAAACTAGGTAAGCAAAAAAGAAATTGCGTGTGAAATGTAAACGAAAAGTTGAACGCTTGAATTTAACAAAATTATTTTTTATTATATTATGATATAATTAAATATTAATTTAAGCGAAAAATATGGCACGTGGTCTATAAGTCAAAAACAATTTTAAGGTTACATATTAAGGCATCGACAATGATTTTCCTTTTATTTCGTTTTCTAAAACGGATCCAAATTAACACTAATAAGTTGTATTGCTTGCTAGTTTTACTATTGTCATAGACCTGCACTTTCGAAGCTTACTATATAGGAAAGGACGGATGATTCTACATGTATAGTACAAAGGTGACTATAAATTACCTTAGGTACTAATTATTCTAAGTTTATCATTTAGATAATGTTCTTCAAACATCGGCAGTTACATAATCAAACAAAAAATCCAATTCGTGATTAATCAATGAATGAGCGTGTGATCATTATATAAATATATTTACTAACTATTCAAGGTGTTTTGCGAACTAACATAGGTGCTATATGAAAACATTAAGCTTTAAGTGCAAATTATAGAGTACAATTTTGTATGAATTTACATGGTTTAATATTAGGATAATTTGTTTTTGTTTGATGTTTGAACATGAACAACATGTTTGTGCTTCCGTAAGGATTTATTAGAATATGTAACATTTTATTCCGCAAAACAATGGCAAAGTAAAGGCGGTATTATGGATTATTACTTATTAGCTATCTATTCCATACTACCATACCTTTACATTTAAATTATTACGAAATTGTATAACCTAATCGAATAATAAATATCTGAATAGCTATAAACTAGGCATAATTAATAATAGCATTTTATCTGAAATAATATTATAGAAACACATGCCATATGCATTTATTCATTAATTTCATAGGTTTAAAGTATATATATATATAAGTAAAATTATTTTTAAAGAAATTTTATACTTTAAACAAGAAACTATACTTTAAGAAAGATATTAATAATTACTTGCTATAACGGTGAAGGAAAACACCCTAAGGAAACCTGCACTCGTGAGAGCTCACTAAAGTTCTCAAAGGTGTGAGAAGTCTGCCAACCCTTACTGGGCCAGCGTGGTGGACTATTGCCTGACCCCCTCCCATTTTGTGGAGGAGACCCGGTGTGGTGGAAAGTATAAAAAGACGTGTAGATGGTGTAAGTTCGTCAGTTTGATCCTCTTGAGATATATTAATAATATTCAACACCCAAAAATTAACTTAAAGTATTTGTACATACTATCAGCACTTATAAGTAAGTTTACACATTGACATTGTAATAATTAAAGAAATAAAATCAAAGTAAATAACAATAAATAATTTAATTCCACTTATGCATGTTACAGGAACCGCATTCATTATATTCAAAACTTATGACTAGATTTTATTAAGTGTACATTTAAATGCGAGAGATTTAAAAACATTGATCTAAGCAAAATAAATGCCATGTTGTGTAATTGCTTAAACGTAAAACAGACGGACACGCGACGTCGATATCAGTATATCAGCATCGAAGAATTTCGTTTCAATAACAACATTTCCACTGAAAAAGAAAAGGTTACCTTAGTACTTTTTGAATTATAATAATTAACTATTATATATATAATAAAGTTTTGCGTGAGATAAAAATCTGTGGCTTTTGACTCTTAAATAACAACAAACGTCATACTTTACTGTAAAATGTATGAATTCTTGATAGAATCGTCAAACTTTTTTTACTACTTATATGTAAACTTGAATTTTATTGAGATTATTATAATCTTGATTATTGTGCATATAAACTTTAGAAAATAATAAAATAAGACAAGTAATTGGATAATTATCACTTTTTTGTATAATATTAATGTGTTCCTATTAGGTAAGGTGTTATATAGTATTACCTTACATACTTAAATCCTCGAAACAGAACAAATAATGAATTGTTTAATAATAACTTATAGATTAAATATAGTTTGTTTTTTTTTATAGCAATTAACTGCCTTACTTATAAACAGTGATTAATTTAATGAATGTTTAAAATATATCTATTCCTTTTGCTCTAAGTGGTCTTTGAGATCTATGAACATCAACAAGAGTAACTTTTATTACTAGCTGTTGGATCAGTTGAGGGTGTTATTTAAAAATAATAGAAGTTATCAAGATGAGTGGCACTGAGTAATCAGTTTTGCATGATATTGGTATCTGACAGGTTGAGGACAGTATCCAGGACAAAAAAATTTACAAACCAGATTACTTATGCCCCATTATTTCTCTTAAATAATTCACTTATGAAATTCATATTAGTAAAGCATCATACACTCTGTGTAAACATATCCACATCCACATCTAGAGTATAAAAAAATTCACAACCTCATTTTTTAAATAAATATTAACTCCAAAAATATAACAAGACATTATACTGGCCAGCAAGGAATCATCATAATATACTCAATGTTGGACTTAAGGCTGTATTTAAGTTTAATTATTTATTATTTTTCTAGAAAATCAAACCAAAAACTAAGCTGCTTAAGTAACCTTTAAATTTTACCAAGTATCATATTTAAACTATCAATACTTACTTTAATACATTTGCAGGCATCATTTGAGACTCAGGTGCAGATTCGATAATTGATTGCCAAGTGTTTGTGGAGTTTGGAATTACATAGCCAAATTCAAAGAACCATTCCTCTAGACACCTTCCTTTAAACAGAACTTTCTGAAATATAATGAATTTACTTTATTTAAGAATTCAAACACTTAACAAAAAGATAGATTATTCAATATTCTTTACGTACTTGTTCTAATCTAAATTTTTCCATAGGTTCAACAGAACTGAAGTTCATCTCTCTGGAAACTACTCGACACTTAAGAATGCGCTTTGGAACCCGGGCTTCATGTTCTACATCTGGATTTGACATATCTTCATTGTGCTGCCATAAAATTTTTCCTGAAACATAGTTACATTTATAATAATATCAGTTTATTTATACAAAGAACAATTTACATGTTATAAAGAAGTAAGTTACCTGTATCGACATCTCTCAGATTCATATAATTACTGTAGCAATTTTCAAGTTAAAAACAATTATTTATTAAGATATAAAATTATTTTTAAGATACATGTAAATTAAAAATAAATAATTTATGTAAACAATAAAGAAGAAGGATATTTCCACCATGGATTATAGAAACATGGATTGCTCAATATTTAATGTTGAATAATCCCCTTAACAAACATTGAATTTAGAACTGAATCAATTTACACTATGTTACGCTTATGATCTGTTTAGCAAGAAATTCTTAGTTTTTAAATAGTAGTTTGTCTTAATTCAAAACTCTCCTTTTTATTTATTCAAGGTATTTTCAAAGGGCGAACATGCGAATTTAATGTTTTTAACATTTTATCCAACAAGCGTTCAATGTTCTAAAATACCATGCCATGATTATTAGTATCAACATATGGATAGATTATAAAAGGTAACGCGAAGTACAGTAATTCTTTGTTAATAAAGGATACATTTGGAAGCCACTAAATAGTGCCTTCACCCGATCTTGATCACTCTCCTCCAGTGGTAAAAGTTCTGTCATGTCTTTAATGGTTGATGATATTTAGGACTTTAAAAGATGACGAAACAGCCGTCTGGCTTAAAATAACTTTATGTTTTCAAATTGCTATAAAACTCAATATTTGGAATGCTTAGTTTATCACAATCACACGCGAATTATAATTTTTTTAGACAAAAGTTAAGAATTAAAATACACAATAGTGTTACTGACATGACATTAACAAACACTGGCATAACGTTTAACCAGTGCTGCCAATAAATGAAATTGAAATTACCTGTTTTCGAGCATAATACTTCATGATATCCTAACATGATATTTCTATAAATATAATATATAAACTCTAATATATATTACATTATCATCACAACTGAACCTGGGCCTCGTTGTCGTAATGAGAAGAGGTTTAAAGTCCATCACGATATTAATTAGACACATAAACATAGAAGTCCGAATCATGAGCCCGGAATCGAACTTGAACTTTTGAGCTCGATCATGACCCAAGCTATCACTGCCGTTTACATAATGTACCTACCATACCATACCATAATAATTATATTGATCTTAACATATCATAATAATTATATTGGTTCTGATATCAAACTAAGCGGAGAGATTCCATTTGTCGAATATAACTATTACACTGATCGTGATTGAAATCTAATGGATAGATAATAATTTAAAAATATTATTTTCTAATGTTGATATTTATTATTATAATTGTAATGGCAAAAAATAATTAGTTTAAATGTATGTGTATTTCCCATCCAAATTATTCTTTAATCCTTTTAATACCCGAAAATCGGGTAATTAAGTGCATGTTGGCAGCATCGGCATAACATTGACAGATAAAATACAAAATGTCGCAAAATTTTATCGATGTTTCAGATTATTTTTATTTTTAGAATTTGTGTACCTAATTTTTTTATCATAACAAAAACATAAATAAAAGCTTTAAAAAAAAAATACACGGATATATGTTCTATAAAACATGTTGAAATTTTCTTTGTTTACAAACCTCTCCCTTATCTGTACCCTTAGCTTTCCAGTCTACGCATTATATTTTTTTAAAAATAATTCTATATTTTGACTAAAAATAATTGTTTTCTAGGTTTTGATATTAAATAGCAATTGTTTATTTTTAATAATTTTTGATTATTTTTATTTTGATTAAAATTTTAATACTTTTACAAATTAAAAAGATTGTTTAAGGGTATTCTACTTTTTTCTTACTTTAAAAAAATAAGCGTAAAACGAAGATGCAAGTTCAAAATGGTTGACAGATCGTAGAATGAGAACAATTGGTTTTTTGTGTACTTGCTTAATTTGTTTTGTAAAAACATTGCCTTAGAATTTGAGAAAATAACGAATGTTTAGCCCGGTGTCTTTCTGTTATTAATACTAGATGATTGAAAGTTGTTAAGAATTTATAATCATTTATTTCTATGAACTCTAAAAGCGAAACTGACGAAGCTTCAAGGTAAATATTCACATTGCGTGTTGCGATTCTTGCATTTAAAATATATCATTTGTTTTCGTTCTTCCTTGTTTAATTGAATAAACTAATTATTTCATGTTTAGTATTAATTCCTAAATTAATAATTGGAGGTTATGCATTACTTGCCATTTTTTGATCTTTGTTGACAACGATCTTTGTGGTGTAAAAGCCTTGACTTATTTTCTTTACTCAAGGGGGAGCGAAGCATCATCGTCAAATAGTAATTCGACCCCAAGCAACTCTAAAGAAGATTCTGCGCCAGGTTTATGCGCCGATACAGGTTCAAGCAATACTCACGACATTATGAAGCGAGCTGCGGCGAGACAATTGATTGAAAGATATTTTTATCAGTTATTGGATGGATGTGGTAACCCTAGTTGTGACAATCAATACTGCGCTTCAAGTGGAGAGGTAATCTTACTATATAGTGTATAATATTCTTCCAACATGAAGATTACAAATCTAATTGGTAGTTGTATTACAATTAATCAAATTAAACAATTAGTAAAATCTCTTTTAGGCAAGAGATTTAACTCCAAATGAAGCTGCAGCTGAAGCAATAAAACTTTTCTATAAAGAAGCTCGTCTTTGTGACAGTTTACCAAATAAGGTGCCTCGGACGGAGGCCAGTACCTGTGATTCTAGTGCAAGGTAAGTTTATATTATAGAAAGAAAGAAAAGCCTTTAATTGTGGAAATTAAACTTAAGATTTTTAACTTCATTACAGGAAATTTATTCTCTTAATACCAATTAGTATTAATGTTAAATCTCATTTAATAATCTGCAATTATGAATAATACTATTGATTTAGTTTAAAATAAGGTCATTGGTACTATAAATACATCTTAGTTAATTTAGTTAGTAAATTATTGTAATAAGTAAAATTGATTATTTTATTAATCAATTATGTAATAAATTAAAGTCTACCTGTAATAGTTACAGTAATATCATAAGTGTAAATAATTTTCAGTACTACTTGTACAACTTCAAACCCAAAAGACAAAACAAATGAAAATGAGAAGAAATCTGAATCGGCATCCTGTAGTACATCACCTACTCTTAATAAAGCAGTAGAAACTAAATCTGAAACTAGTCATAATGTAGTAGCTCATGAGGATTTTAAACTAAGACATAATAGTAAGTAAAGGTTTTCATACTACATAATTTTAACATCAATATTCACCAGTTTCTGATATTTATTTGAGTCATAGTGCAGTTCTGTTTTATTTTAAATGATTCTACCCTACTTAAGGTAGTTGAATAATTAACTAATAATGCTACAAATTAAATATGATTGACATTAAAAA
The DNA here is from genome assembly GCA_027564055.1 of Neptis clinioides. Lineage (NCBI taxonomy): Eukaryota > Metazoa > Arthropoda > Insecta > Lepidoptera > Nymphalidae > Neptis > Neptis clinioides. The sequence goes on from JAOPUB010000005.1 coordinate 3,069,679, forward strand.
TGATGATTGACTGATATATATCCCATTAAGTAATAAGTTGATAATTAAACTATTATTACAACTAATGATACAAACTAAAACATTAGTGCAGTACATCCATCCTAACATCCTTAAATATTGGTAATAAACTGACTTAATATCATTTTATATTCAGAAGTGAAAGGTTAACATGTCTAGTGAAATAGAATTTGAGTTTAGAGAGTACAAATTAAAAGCAAAGTGTTTGATAGACATGTTGGATGATCTCTTGTTATCATTACAAACAGATGGTGCACCGTTAACTGAAGAGCGTATATTTGAGTTGTGTGATGAATGCCTGCAAACCAAAAAGCCTCAAGCACTTATAAGAGCATTAGGGGAAGCGTTTACACAACCGCATATATTGGCCAGATGTTTTCAAAGAAAGGTCCGTGATAGTGAGGAAAATGATGATAAGAAAAAATCAGGTATAAATTACCACCATAAATTTCCTAATTATGTGTTTATTAAACAATATGTTTTTGTAATTATTAATTAAAATCTTTTGGTGCATTCAGATAAAGAATCAAAAGCAATGTGTTCATCGAGTGACCCAGATAAAGATGTGGACAGTGTAACAGGTCCTGGGTTAGATGTAGCATCATGTCGGAGAGCCTTTCAGCACCTTGCCAAAGTAAGTAATCTGTGTTCATTCTTTAGGGATGTGTAAAATATTATAATTTTTGAAAATTATGGTTGCTTATTGTACTTTATTATTGTGATTTTTTTCGTCTAGGTGCCATCAGATTACTACAGTTCTGCATTAGTCACAGCTTTGACCACACTGGCAGAAAATCTCGAGATAGATCTGCGGATAACAAAGAAAATGAGTTTGGAGGATGCTGTCAATTGTTTTGTCATTGCCTTTGAAGTGCCAGATTTAGGGTGTAGTGATTACTTGGAAATTGCTTTACCCGCTTTGTGCCATGCTGCTGAACATTTACCAGTTAAAGGTAAGATAGTAAATATTTTTGTTTTTCTTAGAATATATTATTATTAATTATTTTATGATAACAATTCTTTATAATATTCACCAAGACATGATAGTAGGGTTACTCAGAAGGTCCAAGTTTAATTGTAGTTCTCTGACTTTTTGTACTTATGTTTGTTATATTAAATTACTTTTAAAATTTATGGTTATTATTTAATAAGCGGCAGTAGCTCAGTCGTTTAGGCGTTGTACTCAGGATCGACACAATTGATAGGTTGTGAGTTCATTCCCAGTCATTGTACTGCTGACGTGGCTCACTCCTAATAAGTATGAAATATATGTAAATAAATGCTCAACATGGTGTTTGTTTTCATCTTAAACTTATTGTAATATAAATAAGAGGTTAAAGCGATAGAATGGAATAGTTAATAGTATGTAGTGTGGTATGTGTGTAGGAGAGGTATCAGTGCGTGTCGGTACGTGTCGGCACGTCTACGCTACGGAAGTGAACGCCTTGTTGAACTACCGAAGCTTTTTATGCTAAAATGTTCACATTCTATTTGCTCTAAGGGTGTAAAAACAATGTTAGAATCTACAACTGAACAGATAGACAATTAAACATTACAATCTCTTACAATTACGACAGGAACCGACCGACACAAAACAGCTTTTCTTACCCTCGTGATTAAAGCTTCATCCCTAACAACATCCTTAGGGACAGGAAAAGTATTTAAATAATTTATATGACTACTTCTTAAAGATATTACAACTCGACACGCACTTCATCCCTAGAACCCACCCGAAGGAATCCACTTACAGATACCTTCACATGTGGGGAATTGGGAAGGTTATGCAAGGTGGTGAGACTGCCTCTGAAGGAGAC
>JAOPUB010000005.1:3086573-3101905 GCA_027564055.1 Neptis clinioides
CTGAGAGTACCCTAAAGCTCTCAAGGATGTGTGAAGTCTGCCAACCCGCACTGGCCAGCGTGGTGGACTATGGCCTAAACCCCCTCCCATTCTGAGGAGGAGACCCGGCTCAACAGTGGGCCATCGATCCAGGACATCGGGTTGTGATGATGATGATGAAAGAATGTAAACACTTATTTAAAAATGGTCTGCGCAAACACAAATTACAGAATTTAAAGAAATAGCTGTTGTGTTTCGTCGTACAAGTTTTAGCTACATAGGTACTATTTTTCACTTTTTTGGTTATTGGAGCATTAACAAAGACTTGTTCGGAGTTTTTATCAATGTATTACTACATTGAGAAACAGCACCATCGAAAAGCTGTAGATTTTATAAGTGCCGTAGCAAATAATTCAAATTAGGCTTCGAAATAAACAATTAACTTGTGAACCGTTTACCGTTACTATTCGAGCGTTTTGGTGCAGAATTCAAAATGTTTTTAAAAACCTAATTTTTCCCTTGTAAACTATATTTTTTGCAAAATAATAATGAATAAATACCATTAATTCTACAATAAAGCATGAGAAATTATATGTTTATAAGTAAAAATAAATAATAATTTGATAATTATATCGAGTTAGCTTCTTACGAAATTAAATAAATATCTTTTAGAATGTCTATTATCAGTACTTGTTACATTGTAAGCAAGATACTTTTAAGATATGCAACTTTTACTAGTTAAAGATGTGTAGAAAAAACTATCTTAATATGAATATGGATGGCGCTATAATAGGAAAAGTGAATTTTAAAAATTAACGTATTGTACCAATAGATGTCGCTTATAAACGTACAAAAATATTTAAGTAACAACAGAAAAGCATTGTTTTAATAAAAATCTTAAATTTATAATAATTTATCGAGACTCATTAAATGGTGCATAAATCAAACAATATGTTTAGACGTTTTAGAAGATATTATATTATAGAACATTTCATTTTTAATGTTTGCTTAAATTAAATTACAAAATGGTTTATGTCTTAAGTTATATACTTTTTTTACTAGACTTTTTTCATAGAAAATCGTAAACCATTTTCTTGTACGATAATTTTGGTCCATAGTACGATAATTGTACTAGTAAAATACTTGACGTCATTTTCAGCCCTATATGAAAAGTCACAGATTAAGATAACTAAACAATATTGCCCACTTAGGTGTTTATCCCTTAAATATAGAAGAAAAAAATGTATATTTACTAAATCCTATACGTAATAAAAAAACCGCATAGGGATTTTTGTGCGATTAAAATTAATATCCAGCTATTATGACTTATGATAGTTTCCAATTCAATAGTTTTGCCTCCAAACTTTAGGGACTAAAAAAATTAAGTTGGATGTTGTAAAGGCATATAATTATGTTTTTTTCCTTATTTTTATGTTTAAGTGAAATTTAGGTTTTAAAAGATGGACCTTTTAATATTTCTTAATACTTATGTGAAGGGATCGTCCATGTTCGGTGGAAATAATTTTGACAGGTAACACTGACATTAAATAGAAATAAAAATTCAAAACAAAACCATGCGGCAGTAAAATAAACTTATGTATATAGTAATTTATTTGTGTTCGTGGTAATATTAAATAAATTTACAATAAAAACATAGTGATTACTATTTAATATCAGTAAAATGAAGATATCAGAGGTACGTTTTAATTAAATCTTATCTGAAGGATAGGCAAGTAAACAATTTATGATTATCAATTATTTATTTAAACTTTATTTTATTTCAGCTGCCAGGAGATGAAGAGTCAGGATTAACGTGTCGAACGTACGTCTTCCAAAATGAGAGTCACACTTTAGGAAATGCTTTAAAATGTATAATAAATAGATAGTAAGTAGCAAATTCCTTACTATCAATAATATCATAAACATCACATATTTCAAGTCGATTTATATTCAACTCTTCATAAATCTAAATATATTATAAAACAAAGTAGGGATAGTTACCATTTTTTGTTGTTGAAAACCAAACAAAAATTTTCTGCCAGTATGGGTTGAATGGCTTGTATTAAATAAGTGTGTATATACTTTTAACTTCTGCTATACTGTAGCATAATTTCAAAAGATTTGTAGTGATCGAATTTAATAATAATATTTCGAAATTAAATTCCAGTGAAGATGTTCAATTCTGTGGATACACAGTCCCACACCCTGCCGAAGCTAAAATGCATTTTAGAATTCAAACCAATGAAACACCAGCACTGGAAATATTGAAACGAGGCCTTAAAGATTTGCAGAAAGTGTGCGATTACACAATGGATTTATTTGAAAAAGAAGTAAAAGAGTATTCTAAAAGTTAATCTACGCTATTATTTTTATATAAATATTTAAATAAACATATTTGTCTAATATAATTTTTATTTCTTTTAAAAAAAATAGTGCCTTACACTTTTCCCTTCAATTAATTTTGTTTTCTTATAAACTTCACTCATTGTTATTTTTTAAGCCTCTATACACAATACATATAGTTAATATTTTTTTAAATTTTAGATAGGTATCTAAAGAGTATATAATCACTATGCAATAAAAATTAAATTGTTGAGTTTACTATTAATGTACATAAACTAGAAAAAAGATAGCTTACCACTTACCTCATCCTATTAATTATGTAATATTTGTTTATTACGGCATTACATTTTCAAATAGATTTATACTTTATTTAAACTAAGACATTAATCTCGGAATTTTTGCACATAGCTGTCTAAATTATCAATGATCAAAAAAATATTACAAAATGCATTTTAAATTATTCTATCAATATGTATTATAAAATTGGGAGTGTCTGCTTATAATATTAAAATAACAGATTTTTACTACGTGCATTGATTATGATGTATAACCTGTACATATTTCAAATCAATTTTTAAAATTTTTGTGTTCTGGTTGTTTGCTCCAAAACAGCTGGACAGATTAGAACCACTCACTGGCAGATGGCCAATGGTAAATTGCACCCAGGCGAAGCTGTGATTGGTCAACTAGTAAATATCAATATTTAAAAATTATATTTCATCAGTGTTACTAAAAAAATAATTATAAGGTGAATTAACATAATCTTTACACAAGGTTTTTTACAATGTAACTAAACAATCTAATGCAACAAAATATTTTATTAAACATTATAAAATCATTCACTCTAGTTCCAAGTTTCTGTAGTTCAATAATACTAAACTAGGTATATCAAAATCGTCGTCATCAATGATGAGCAATAAATATAATTGGTGAAGTTATTCTACGAGTTAAGAGTCTGATACAACAAACAAATTGAAATAAAAGATTAGGTAAATTGTCATAGACATTTATTCATTTTTAGACTTTGAATTCAGAGTATGGTGACTTAGTCAATGGGATGTCCCTCCACAAATCAGGAGTCAGGTAGGCGTAGGTCTTGGCAATGGCAGCGTAAGTGGCCTTTGCAAAATTACCCAGAGTTCCAGTGGAACCTCTAGCTGATGTATAGCAGTCTTGGACACCAGCCATCTGAAGCAGCTTCTTAGGGACTGGAGCAGACACAATACCAGTACCACGAGGAGCTGGGATCAAGCGTACGGTGACTGAACCGCACTTACCAGTAACCTGAAAGAGGAAGTGTATAAATAATAGCTTATATTGTAACAATATTCATTTTTATATATCATTTTGTATTCAGACACACAAAGCTTCATTGGACAAGCCTCAAGAGGATACCACGAATGAAATGATTGTAAGTTCTCATCATTAATCATAATATATAAAACATAAAAAATTTTAAACCACAGAATATTTATTTAATTATATTTACCTTGCATGGTACTGTGTGGGGTTTTCCGATCTTGTTACCCCAGTATCCTCTACGCACTGGAAGTACAGACAGCTTAGCCAAAATGATGGCTCCACGAATAGCAGTTGCTACTTCCTTGCTGCATTTGACTCCTAGTCCAATGTGTCCATTGTTGTCACCAATAGCCACGAAAGCCTTGAAACGGGTACGCTGACCGGCCCGGGTTTGTTTCTGTACAGGCATGATCTTAAGCACCTCATCATTCAATGAAGCGCCAAGGAAGAAGTCAATGATCTCAAACTCTTTAATAGGAAGAGAGAATAGATAGATGCTCTCAAGTTTGTCAATCTTTCCCTCCCTCACGAGGCGTCCCAATTTAGTGACAGGGACCCATTCTTTTTGGTCTTCCTTTCCGCGTCCACGACCACGGCCGCGACCACGACCGCGTCCACGAGGTCCTCCACGGCCCCTATCGCCACCACGTGATCCAAAGCCACCGCGGAATCCCCCACGTCCACCGGCTGGAGCTGCGTCCGCCATTCTACAACGATAAACGGCAAAACTTTACAAACAGTTAAAGCACATTTAATAAACACTATGATATTAAATAATCAGACGCGTTAAGGCCATCACTGTGTGAACACTATGGTAGATACCACGAATGAAATTGATTTAAAGTTTCATCATAAAATGTTAACATGTGGTAACTAAAAGGTTACCCCGATAAAATATTATCATATCATATAATCTCCTATAAAATCTATAATAATCGGACATTGTTTTAGAAATTATGAACATAAACAATTACAAATTTAAAAAATGTATATAGATTTATAAAAATAATTTGCACTTACGTTGTAACGTGAGCTTGATGAGACGGTCTAATTCAAAATGGCCGAAGATGAAATGGCCGGTTGTAATTATGAATGAACTGACGCTGGGATGGAATAGATTTCATTCAATGTTAGATCAATGAACGAATGGGTCTCGCAAATTTAAGCTGCGTTCGCAAATTCATTTTGACATTTGAATGTTTTACCTCAAATTACTTTTAAATTCAAATCTAACTAATGATAAATTAATTTAAGCTTACATTTTGTTATATCACTTAATATATAGTTATTTCTATAAAAATAATGAAATAGTTTTTATTTTATATACGTGAAAGATAAAATATCTTTCCAATTTAAGGAAAAAAAAGAATAGTGCTTAGGATTTAATTGTGGGTTTACTTTTTTTTTTGTTTTTTTTTTTTAATTTATTTTTATTTGTTTACCTATTAAATTAAAACATTTTATAACCATAATATTTTTATCAAGATAACAAGATAAAAATAATTTTGTTATGTGAATAGTAATTTTTTTTTTTATTTAAGCATTAAATTAATACATTTTATTAACAAGAAAAAAATAATTTTATTCTATGCATAATAATTAAACATTTTCTTATGTTACTTAACAATTTGTAGGTTTTTGCTTTGTTTGCTATTATATATTTTTGAAGTAACTATTTATATGTGAAAATTAAGTTTATAAATCATGTGGGTTTCAAAAAAATAAAACATAATACCAATTATATGTAAATTATAATTTAACGTACAAAGATTGTAGTTTTACAAATTACAAATTTACAACTCTATGCTTTTTACAAAAAATAAGAACGTAAACGATGCAGTACAATAATCATATGCATATTCAAGTTCTAAATGCATTGTCATATTAGCCAATTGTTTTTTTTATTTAACTTGAATTTTACATTATTTGTAAAACAAACTTTCACAACACATTTTTAAATGCACATTAGAATTATTTATAAATATTAATAAATATCTAATAAACAGGGTTTTGCTGTTTAACAGTATTTAATTCATAAATACTAAACTTATCACAATAGTACATTTTTTTGGAACTAGCCAGCCAGAACATATAGACACATGAAGCAGGTAAATACATTTAATATAATATGACTTACATTAATATGTATTCCCTATTCAGCGCAGTATGAGACAAAATGTAAACAAGTATCATATTGGATTTGCATATGCAATATTTAATTAAAATTTGCAGTTGTATATTAATTAGTAATTAAAGGAGTTTAATTTTTATTAGTAACACAAAATATTTTCACCCTTTTAAATTAGGAACCTTTTTATGATTTGTTTACATTTTTCTCACCCATGCTGACTTAAAATAAATCTTTGGACTCGTCCTAAGGTGGAGTTATTTTTCTTAGGTATATTTCAATGGTGCAATGGCCATGAACAATTAATGGTTTCAACTTTATATTTATCCATAGTTATATCTTGTACCACGAAGGGGAACGGTTCGTCGCCTAACCCATGGCACGCTGCCCCATACGTGCCGTCCATCTTCAAAGCTATAACAGCTCCCATGAAGTCTGGGTAATGTGTTGCGATTCTAACAATTGCAGTTCGAGCAGCTTCTGTTGGTGTGGCGCCTCGACGCATTTCTTCCACTGCCAGGAAACTACAAAAAATTATAACAATTTACTCATAAACAAACTAAAAAAAAGTGGTTTTTTTACACACTTTTTTCATTTAAATCTGAAACAGTCTTGGATTTTTATAAATATTCATATTTGAACAATATTTTTACAACATTTAAGATGTTTCTTTTATGTTTAGCCTTCTGAAGTGCCTTAGTAAATACCAGTCTTTTGGGAATTGGTATTACAAAGTGTTATTGCCGGCTTAAACTGCTGAAGGCGTCAAAAAATCTACTCTATCAAAAAAGTTTTAAAATGATTAATAGTAATTTTTAAGAGTAGTATACCTGGGTGAAAATCTGAGCATAATATCACCGTCACCAGTGGCAGCGGCCCCGCCAACCGTATTATCTGCATAAGCTCCCGCACCAGGTATTGGAGAATCACCAACTCGGCTAAAAAATTTAAATAATTAAAATTTTATTAGTGAAGAATTATATTAATTTTAAACTTCACTTATTGTAATAAAAAGTCAAAATCCGTTCTGTACTTTTTCCAATATCTATAACTTTCAAATTTATATAAGGGAGCGTCCATAAATTACGTGAGGTGTTTTTTAAATTTTTTTGTATTTACTTTAGATTTGGTTTGACAGTCAGACAGTAGATGTATAACATCGAAGTATGAATGAAATTATTTTCTTTCGAACATACTTTAAATATGAATGAAAATACGATGATCTTTAAATTGCTATTACGCTTAAACATCTCACGTAATTTATGGATGCCCCTAATATGATACTGTAAACACTAACCCAGGAATTTTAAATTTAGCTCCATTTGTGGATGTTCCAGCAACAACATCTCCTTTACTATCAACAGCTACCATCCCAATGGTATCATGGTTAAACCTATTTACTTTTATAGGCATATAGTTGTAACTCTTTGTTCGGAATGCATCCATCTTGGAATATGGTCCACAGAACTTGCTGGGATCTGGTGTGACATCCTGTGATAAGATAAAATATTAAAAATACTTGAGATTTTGTTAAAAATACTTATAGATGATGCAAGTGCTATTGACTTAGTTTCAATTACATTCACAAGTTGTTTTATACTCCTACTGATTTTATACATATTAAACAGTTGTCTTCAATTTATGTCTGTCTGTAATCTGTCAACTCTTCTTAAATCATGCTACAAATTTGGATATGGTTTTCACTAATGAAAGAATTATTGAAGACAAGTATATGTTATTACATATTTATGAATTAGTACACTGTATTTAGCTGAAAGCTAGAAACTAAATTAAAAGATAACACTTGGATTATATAACAATATTTATATAATTTGAAATACACTATTATGTTAAATTATAAAATTAATAACTAATCCGATTTCATATAATATTTTCTACACATAACTTTGAATTTACAATTTATTTTCCAATTTCCTACAGCATTGCTATTTTAATTTACTTATGTAAACCTAATTAGTGTATAGATATATATACAATTGATAAACCATATTTTTTAACTGTTATTAAATAAAAAATTATTACCATCCAATAATTAGGTTGACAATGGTCTCGATAGTACCACTTCAAAAACATCCTTTTGGAATCTGGAGTAGTTAAAGTTTCTTCATGGAAACCCATTTGTAGAGCAAATTGAGTAGCCAGTTCTCCTACAAGAATAGAATGCTTTGTATGTTCCAAAACATGTCTTGCAACCGATGATGCTTTTCTGATCCTCCTGAGAGATCCAACTGCACCAACATTCATTGTCCTCCTGAAATAATATTCACATAATATTTTTAGGCAATCACCAAAGTTTTAAAACTTTGTGTTTAGAAAAATTAAACAAATATTTTTTTAGGTTTGGGGGGACATTTTATTTATTATTATAAAGTTGGCACCCTAAACCTATATACAACATAGTCCATAATAATCACTGCTTATTAGATTTAAATTTTAATAAGTAAAAAGAAAAATTAATAATATTTTATGAAAATTTCAAAAATTCCTTTAATTACATGCAGATCAAAGAAACTCTAAGTACAAACCTGAGTATACCTTCTTTATATAAAATTCTTTGGTAATTTTTTTTTATAGTAGTATCTTAAAAAAATATTTATTGTTCTTAAAATATAAAATTCAATAACAACTTACTTTATACTATATTACAAATAACTTGAAATTCATGCAATTACATAGTAAGCAGAGTTAGGTGCAATTTTAGTTGAATTTTATTTTAACATCTATTGAATAATTATAGATATCCTTTGGATTAGGTATATTATATAAAACATACCCATCCATAATGAGAGCATCCAAAGTAGTTTCACCTTCCTCATCAGGACTGCCCCCATACCCAACAGTTCCATCACACCGCTGCTCCTCACAAACCGCGGTTCCTTGCTCAATAGCATCAATGGAATAACCACCATACTTTAAAATATTCCAAGCTACAAAATTTATATTAATTACTTGAATGCTATAAAACTTATTATATGTTTTTTACGTGTATTTTATATACCGGCAATTGTAGAATTGACGAAATTCCATGTTGTGATAACTATTGGAGTATTTTGTTCCGTATTTACTACTAAGAGACATATAAAAAATACGAAAATAAAAATTTTTGACATATTTTAATATTTCAAAAATTAAAATTTTAATAGTAAATCTAGAAGAGCGGAGCAACCGCCAGTGCAGAGGTTTAGGTTTAGAATAATGTTAAGTATAAGTACTGTAATACGATAACAATGATAAGTGATAACCTAGGGTTGATAACGATTGATTTGAATCAAAGATAATATACAATTTGAATAAACTATTGACATTTCATGTCATCCACGACTGACATAACGTTAACGGGAGTAGCTTAATACGTTGCTGTGTTAGCAGTTGAATTTTATAAAGATTATAAATTAAATTATAAAAATTAAAATGAAAGAATTTTTAAAATATGTTGAGGTACCACCACAGAATAACCGCTGTTAATTACAATTTTTGAACTTTGTTGTGTACCAAATTATAATGGCTTAAAAATCTTGTAGTTAAGTTGAAATACGATTTTTTAAACATATTGTCAATGTCTATGACTTTTATTTTGACGGAAAATTTAAAAAATTGTAATAAGCCGGCCGAAGATTTAATTTTTATTTAAATCTTAGTAACTATAACTTAAATAACTTATTTGTTGTATGTTACACATATCTTAACATGGATCTCGATACATTTTGTCGAAAATTACCCAAGATTGTGAGTATTCAAAAAATAAATACAAATATAGTTTACAGAGTGTTAAGTCCCATTCTTTTAAGGAATTGCATGCGCATCTTAATGGTTCACTAAGTCGTTCAACGATGCTCCAGCTTCAAAGATATCTGGCAGATTCCGGTATGGCTGATCAATCTAATGCATTTATTGATGAATTTCAAATTGGGTCTGGTGATACAAGAAATCTATCTGAGTAAGTCATATTCATTAAGCGCCAATATTAATAATGATTCTCAAATCTCAATCTTTATATTCAGTTTTTTTATTCAAAAACTTTGGGATTTTGGATTACAATTAGATTCTATTTCTTCTATTAATTTGGTTCTATTTTTATTTAAATATGTAGATTCTGGATTTATTTCTTAATGAATAATTTTTTTAATTTGTTTACCTACATTTCAATCTGTAGGTCAAAGATTTCGTATTGAGAATTATTATAATTTTGGCTATTATTCTACATTTACTACAGTCAACGGACAGGACACAAGACAGTTTTATACTATATAGACTTTTTATCTTTTTAAGTTGTTTTCAAGTGTTTGGAATAGCTCATGCACTTACAAGTTCTCCAGAAACCCTAGCATTGGCAACATCTTTAACTCTTAAAGAGTTTGAAGATGATGGTTGTTGTTACATTGAGTTAAGAAGCACTCCAAAAGATACTCCTTATATGACCAGTGAGCACTACATAGATACCATAGTACAAACCTTAAAGTAAGTCTTCCTACTATAATATATTTTAAAAAATAGATAACAGGAGTTGTATGTGAAGAAGTGTAAAAACCTTTAATAAATCATTAAATAATTATATTCCAGGAATACAACTTCTTCAATAGTGGCCTGTTTTATAGTATCAATAAACAGAAGTAGTTCTCAAAAAGAGGCAGAAATAATTGGAAATTTAGCAATCAAATATTATAATAAATATCCTGATGTTGTTGTCGGGATAGAATTAAGTGGTAACCCAGCTATTGGCAATTTTCAAGATTTTATTCCTGTGTTAACAAGAGCTAGAGAAGCAGGATTAAAAGTAACACTTCATAAATTATTTGACTTAAAACTTTAGTCTATTTAAATTATTTATTTATTTAAACCTTAGGTTACTCTACATTGTGGTGAGATATGCAATCCCCAAGAAGTTCAATAATCATTACACCCCTACGTTAACAAAGAACACGCATGTGTGCAACAGTCGGGAACGGCAGCTGCAGAACTTGAATTCAGACAGCGTTTCCCAAACTTTTATTATTAGTACACACTGAATTTATAAACGAATTTATTTTATAATTTTTTTTTTCCAATTTATTGATGTTTTTATTCATATTGTTAGCTTTTTATTAACTTTAGAATAGCACTGGTTATGTTTTTAATGTTGGCAACATTGATTTAGGTATTTGTTATAATACATAGAACAAACCTTAAAAATACTCCTATTTTTATTTCATTAACTAGTCGACCTTCCCGTCTTCATTTGCGTGATGCTCCACTCCTATGGGTCGCAACGTGATTATAATGCCTATAGCCTTCCTGTATAAATTGACCATTCAATACTAAAAGACTTATCAAATCTATCCAGTACTTTCTGAGATTAGCGCATTCAAGCAAACAAACAAAAAACTACGTTTATTAACGTTAGAATAGCACTGGCAACATTGATTTGGGAAATAACTTTTATTTATTCACCGATTTAATTAATTAATAGAAAATACCTCAAGGATACCTCCATTTTAATTTCATTAATATAAGATAAACGATTTTGGAAATAATTACATTAGAAAACACGTCATACCCAAATTTTTATTAATCTTAAAAGTTAATGTGTGGCAAATTTATATCCATACGATTCGAATTTATTTGAACGTAAAGCAAAGGGTGAAGAAGAACCAGTACTTATTGAACACCGAGTGCCCAGAGAAAAGAGTACCGCTTTGTTATCTAAGTTGGCAAAGTAAGTAAAAATTTGTTTTTTAAATAGAGATACCGTAGCTAACATCACAGGAGAGGGATAATAGTTTTTTTGTAATTGAAATTAATTTTTTGCGAAATGTTAGTAATGTAAAACACTTATTTGATATATTCAAGAGTAATATTCTTCAAGTTCTAATAGTATATTCGTCTTTTCGTTAAAACTTTATTTATGCAGCTATAACTAGAAGTACAGAAAGTAAAGTTTTAAGTAATAAAATTATATTTAGAGCATTTTTAATAAAATCAATTTGATTCTTCCCTTGGTCAATGCTTAGAAACTAAATATTCAAATAAATAGGATGTTATTAGTATAATGTAAAACAAAGTTGATTTAGTTACACTATTTATAACTCAAGAACTGCTGGATCAAATTTGAAGTAACTTTGTACAGATATATACAAAAGCTTGGAAAATTACATAAGCTAGCACTTCAAGCGTTACAGGATAGCTTTTATCCTGAAAAAAGGGCTTGAAAAGGTTATAACTGGGGATGAAAGTTTTTACAGAAGGTCTTATATATATATAAAGAGTTATAAGTTTTTATTTATTTTTTTATTTTATTAAGGAAAAATACTATTTTATAATATAATATAAGACTTATAATTAAACACATAAATAATAAATAAAAATCAGTTAAGTTACCACTAATTAATTGATGTTCCTTGTTTTCAGTAGATTTTTTTAAAAAGTGTTAATATTATTATGAAAAAAAAATACACGTGGTATAAATTCACCCGAGCAAAACCAGATGGTTCGACTAGCAATAAATAAAGGATAGTTCTTTACAAATGTCTATTGACATTAATTATAAATACACATGTTAACACTTGAGTTTAAGGATATCGAGATCTAATTATGGTATATTTATTATTTATAGATAACTGAAAATATTTAACAAACTCTTTATAGTCGGTTAAAAGACATCTTCACACTTGGCTTTTTCTCAAAAAATACATGATAAAATGTAATGATGAACGGTTAAGTACCAAACCGTCTCACAGTGGCCGGCTCCGCATTACGTCTAGTGTTTTGCGTCATCAGACTATTTTTATATCCATACATGTGTTTTAAGAACTAAGAACATGTGGTTTCTTTCAATGTAACGAACTATCCTGTACATTTCTTGCTGATTTTTTAAATAGATCTAAGATAATTTTCCTTAATTTAATTACTGCTAATTTAAGACACGGTATAACAAAATTAAAAATAAATTATTCAGAGGTCGATTTGCAAACATAATAAGCTAATAATATATATCATTATTCAACCAAATATAGGCATCGGCACGTAAGTGTAAATTTGATCTTGAATGCGCAGAATTATTTTTTAGCGGAGAGAGTTTAATGATTAGTTTTTATACGACTTTTCAATTCCCATACGTGTGATATTTGTGAGAATAGTGAATGTCACTGATGAAACTGCCAATACAGTCCTACAGCACACTTACAATGCGCAAATTGTAAAATTATTTTACTTTCTATTGAATTACTAGAATCAAACATTTTACAATTTTTTTTATTAAAATTTATTTCATAAATCTTGGAATTTGGATAACATTTACAACCATAAATTGATAAAAAAAACTGACACACAGACCATATAAATGTGTAAATGATTTTGAATTGCTTATTAAATTCTTCAAATCAAATCAAAAATGCTTTATTGGACACAAGAAAATACATAATAGACAAATATTAAACTAAAATACATATGCAAAGGCGGCCTTATCACTCAAAGTGATCTCTTACAGGCAACCCATCACTGATACAGACTAGACACAAACAAATTTAGGGTAACTACAGGTGCATAAAGTATTCTTATATAAATACATACATACATACATACATAAATATATACATACACACAACAGTATCTATATATTCATATAGATACTGTTGTATTTAGTTTAGTGTTAAGTAGTAATTTTTCAGACGATCGCGTAATATTTTGCACCAATCAGGATATAGCAATGCTACCAACATTCGCTCAAATCAGTGTTGTCAGCATCATAATTAACAATATACATATAATGCGTCGGAAATAGTTGCTAGTCATTTCTAAAAATAAAAAATGAACTTACGAAGAATAAAGTCACTTAGTTTTTGGTTCATATGAATAGTTCTTTTTAAAATGGCTGAATAGCCAATATACAATATATTACGTCAGATCCCAATACACATAGCTCATAGACCATTACCATTAAAGCGCATGCGTACTTTACTTTCTCTAGAAAGGATGAATAGAGGTCTAGAATATTTAACTAGCTGAATGCCTTTAAGATGATGCCAAGTTATATTTTATTCTGGCTCCTTTGAAATACAAATCTGTCTTTCCCCGTTCTCCCCTTCAACTCATCTTTTATGATAGAGGTAAACCTTCATGCTGGATTCAGATCTCTCGTATTAATTACATTACTTGACCCACTTGTGATACTCTAACCAGGATTTTCCTCATCAATCTTAAAAAAGGCTTCCTTCTGCCCTTTTGTCCCTTCTCGGAATACTATTCTCTTACCATATTGCTCCTTATACCCAAGCTTATAATGAAATGAAGTCAAGTGTGAGTCGAATTTCAACACAGAGCCTTTAGTATAAACAGAATTGACAAACTTTAACTTGACCGGTGGTAGTCTTGTATATTTTGATTCCTTTGCGATCGACATAAACGACCGTATCTTTTGATTACGTTGTCTTGAGAAGTTTGATCTGCGCGACTTCATCCGCGTGATCCTCCGCTCATTCCTATAGCCTTCCTCGATAGATGGATTAACCACAAACAAAAAAACTCTTCAGCTTTATAAAAGTATATATAGACTAGCCGATCCGCCATAGCTTCGCTTAAGTGTATTATTTTTTCGTGAAACTAAACTTTTTTTTCCTAAAATAAATGTAGCCTTCATTACTTCATGTTACATCAGTTATCTAATGAAGAAAGTTCTGTTCAAATCAGTCCAGCCGTTTCAGAGATTAGCCGACAGACAGACAAATTCAATAGCACTTAGTATAAAGCGTTTATTTTAATATTACAAGAAGACACTCCAATTTCTCCAAATTTCAAAAATGTTTTGACAGTTAGAAAGAGAAAGATACAACCAAAAGTATACATACATGTAATAACAAAAATGAATATTTATACGTTTATACATAATCATGTATAATTGTGTGAAATATAATTAAATTCAACCGCTGATTCGTAATACTCGTAATTACCGTTGCTTAACTTCACGAACTTTGCAATGCATCTTGTTTCTTTCTTCCACATTAGAAACATTTAAATATTTTGTAATTTTTTATTGCCTGTTATTTAAACAATTTTATAGATTAAGATTCTTGCGTTATTTAGCTACATGCCCTCTCTTCATTGAGGTAGTAATAACTCTCTTCATTGAGGTAGTAATAACTCTGGCACCTATATATTAACATCTTTCTGATAGAAGCCATTAAACACTATCTGGCAGATAAACTACGATATTGATGTACAGCCGATATTAGTAATGAATCTTAATCCGAAATCCGTGAATTATAGTTTGAAAAATAATTCAAGATACAAATTAGGGTTTAGAAAATTTAAATTTTAAATCTATTTACGATTAGTTATTCAAAGATTTTGTATTACTGGTAAACTGCTATTATATAATCTATCTCTTTCTAATAATTTTGGCTGATGATAGCTTCTTCTCTTTTATTCCGAACATCCTATTTTCTGAACGGTTAAAAAAGGGATTGTTATCGTGCAATAATAGTACATTATGATATAAGTGCGGTAATTTACAAAGCGCACGTATGTCATACGACGTTTTATAACATATTTACGAGGAAATTAATAAAACTCTTAACTTAGTTAAACG
>JAOPUB010000005.1:3167971-3178931 GCA_027564055.1 Neptis clinioides
TATTATATTTTTGAATTTCGAGTTTTTCGGCTATCTTGATATCAGGCTAGCAGGGACACTGATTTATCGAGACCGGCGCGAGCAACAAAATCAATTCTTTGGTAACTAATTAGCAACTGAATAGCAATTAATTTCTATACAAGTTTAATTTAATTTTACAACCGTGATAGTTGAACTTATACTTTTCAATATATGTAAAAATTATTATTTGTTTGTATTATCATTTATTCTGTCAATAACTAGGCATAGATATTAAGTATTTCCAGATTTATTGTACTCACAGATAAAAAATGTCTCTCAATCAAACCATGTAAAGTGATAAATCATTGCTGTATGGGCTTATCGAAAATACCTAAAAATTTATTTTGGACGAAATAATAGTTAATTATTTTCAAAGTATTATTTTTATTTTATAGTTTATATATTTCATAGTCTACTTCTTTCAGGGAAAAAAAATAAGTAGGATATACAAATAATATGTCTTTTTAATTATACAATATTAGTAAATTCTTACCCATGGGTAATTATTAAAATATTAAATTATTAACCATTGACCTAAGTTAAGTAGGAGTCAATAATTAGTATATTTAATTACAAGGTGTTAGTTACATTTCAACTTCCTTATTCATAGCCTACAGACCGATCCAAAAAATATACTTAAATATTGACAATGAAATTTTTTAATAATATTCAAAATTCTTTGGTAGAAACTTGGTTAATTTTAAAGGATGATAGTCTAGAAAGTTTAATATGGATAGTTAATCTAGTTCCGTCTAAAGCAGGATTTTCTATTCTAGCAAACAGAATGTCTGGTAAGTTCAAAGAGTCCAGTTATAATTTAAAATTGTTTTAAACTAAAAAATATAGTATCACCGCTAAAAACAAAGCATTTCATTGACAAAAATATTTTCAAAATAATTATGTGTTTTTTAATACATTTTTATTCGATTGTTATTCTTTTTTATATATTTATTTGCCTTTTATAATAAAACCTAATACCTACCCTAATAAATTTAAATATTAATTCCAGTGTATCTAACATTTTACTTTTTAGCACCATTTTGGATTATACATCTATCTATGCTATTTTATGTGTACATCGTCAATAATATTATATATCAAATACAATTTGCGAAGAGTACTAGCGACTACATCAAGTGTTCCGTTAATTTTTCCTTATTCCTTTTAACTGCCAATAATAGCTACTGGTTTTTTAAGAAACGGTAAGTGATATTGGTTGTATAGTAGAAAAAATCAGCTTAGCAGATTATGATACAAGTGCGCTAAGTTGGTCATTACAGAGGAGGCGTCACGGAGCCGTCACGGGCACGAGTGCCATACGACGTTTTCACATTTGCGAGAAAAAAATTGTTTAGCAACATCAGTGTAGTTAATGAAATATTTTATTATGAAAACAAATATTAATTATCTGTACAAATTTCGCAACTTTTTCATTATGTAACTTAAAAGCGTTACATCCGCGTATTATACCAGGTTATCATAATAAGAGATATAGAGAAGAAAGAGAATAGAAAGAGATAAGAGAGTAAAACTTGTCTCTAATAACGATGTATATCTATTACAACATTATGTTATCCTGGTACCTGGTACCTGGTACAGACCATACTATAATATAAAAAGGCAAAATGTTAGTCTATTGCGAGTCGTTTATATAATAAATTCACTACTACAGCACTAGTCCAGTAAAAACGGCCAAAATATAAAGCGGACTAAACTGACAAAGCCAAAAGAAAAGAAAAATCTGTCAAAACCTAGAAAACGCTCAAAACGAACAAAACTGCTGTAACAGACAACCCCGATGAAGTTTCCATTTTAGAAGTTCCTGGCAGTTACTAGCATTATATATTATTAATATTTTAGATCTCGTCTCCAAAGAGTGCTGAAAGAAGTAACTGGCAATGACCAGTTAGCAAGAGACACAGAATCACTAACAAACAAACACAAGAAGTTACTCTCCACCATAAAGAAGATCATATTGGTGTTCTATGGATTCAATCTTATGGATGAAACTTTCATTTATTTACCACATAAAGCTGATGTGTCTAATGATTATTTTTCCATGACACCTTGTATCGGTAAGATTATTTTCTAAAATTACATAATCCTGTATATGTATTGAATGTTTAAAAGTGTATGTATGTATTCTATATTTGTAACTACTTAACAAACACAAACTACGGTTTTTGAATTCGAATAACAAATTCACATCAATACAATACAGCTCGCGTAAGTATGAACATCACCTTGAATGAGCATAGGTCACAATTAGGGCCCTTTTCCATTATAAATATGTCAATGACAATGATGCGAAAACAGCTGATCAGAATCCAATGAAATTTAGCCCAAAGTTACATTATAACCTGGATTAACTCACAGGATGCCTACTTTTAATAATAAAACAATAATAAAATATGTTACTTATCGTACAATATTTTTTAAAAATCTAAGCATTGCAACTTAGAAAAAGATATAAAATTAAAAAACCAATTAAAACCGTTCGTCACGTGTTTTTCTGAGAACGTGTTTATTTATAAGAGAGAGCACAAATCACTCCGCAGCTGCTCTGCTGCACTGCACTGCTGTTTATCTTCCGACTCGTACGTGTACGTATACGTCACGACTCACAATAGTCATAGGTTTATGTAATCGACTACGCTCATGAGCCGAGGCGACGAGTACGGCCGCACGGTCTACGGGGAAAACGATTATAATGCGTCATGTGCGACTGAGACTAATTACACGCTTTAGATAACTTTAGATTTCCCGTCAAGGAAAATAAGATGCAACTGTAATATTTATATTACACTCGTGACCCGCTGCGGATTTTCATAAGTGCAATTTAGTCTATCAAGAAAATAAGAAAACGGCTTAGCAAGGAAATATTAAGTTTTTATTTTATAAAAAACTTCTATTTCTTTTTAACTGATAGGATATTTTATGACGATAAACATAGGGCATGTCCCGGAGGATATCTGCTACATCATAATATGTTGTATACCTACCTATGTTGGTACTAAAAATATTCATACATTGAACTTTCCGATGTCTGTATTACTGTTGTTTGAAAAACGGAAAAGCTATTGATCAGAAAAATAGTGAATATACCTTTTCTGTTTTGAGAACAGCTGGTAGCCGCAAAGAAAAATATTAAAAGGTACATAAGTCCCATCACATTCTAGACGAAAAAAATCTTTTTCTTTTAATTATTAACAACTACACAAATTTTATATTTAACGATATTTCACAAACAATCACGAATATACAAAAATTATATACTAAATAAACCAAACTTGACTTAAAACATAAGATAGGTTAAACCAGCAAATTTATATGATAGATACATATATTAGATGTATCTATAATCTTATTTTGTATGAACACACGTGCACTACACAATCAAGAGATTTAATTTTCCATCCCCTATTTTAAACGACCACCTGTTCAAACCTTCTATATAGAGCGATTCAACTTGATAGTCATAATGTCAATCATAGTGTTGAAAATTGCATTTACATAGTAATAATAAATAAGTACACTCAGTTTGTCTGCAGATGTTTTTGTGTCTAAACTATTTTTAAAAGCAACAAAACTGTTTTCTAGTAAAATATGTATTTCTTTGGATGCTGATGAAAACCTCAATCTTTTTTACCAAACTAGCCGACCCATGCGGCATCATCCGTGTGATGCTCAACTACTATGGATTGTAGCATGATGTTATATAGCCTATAGCCTTCATCGGTGAATGGACTATCAAACACAAAAAATAATTTTTCAATCGGAACCAATAGTTTCTGATATTAGCGTGTTCGAACAAACCAACTCTTCAGCTTTATAATATTAGTATAGATATTAGGTTTAATAAATATTTCTCATATTGTATGGTATTAATAATTTTAAAATTAGGTTCCCTAACGAAATTGATTAGAATATCTTAATAATAAATTAAATTAAGTAACAAAAATGCTCGCCAAGTCGCTAGTATGTACATTCTTGTAATTGAATGCGTTCTCTCACTATCTGCGACGTAGGGTACACAATAGAAATAAATCAAGTAAATGGGAGCGCTTGAAAGTTAACACAATCAATGTAACGTTAATTCTCTCATCGAAGGGCATTAGATGCACAAAATCGCATCAAACGCCCCCCCGGTCACGGCCCACTGCCGCGCTCCAAGCGCTAGCTGCGCTCTATTGCAGTGATTTCCAAAGTAGCCTATATATATATATAAATATAATGTTATATTCTATTCAGAAAATAACATTCCGTAACGATTACTTAATTTGTGTGTAAAGGAAATTTCATCATGCAGTTTTAGTGTAATAAAACGGATAGGGAATCTTGATGTTTATTTGATTGATATTATAACATGGATTAAGAAAAACCGATATAATATAACTTAACAACAGATGGACCGATTTCGATAAATATTAAAGCTTGATATACATTAAAGCATGGGAAATGACATACCTTATGTCATCTACACGGCCAGCATCGCGACAACATATAGGTGACACGACACAACTGTATCGAGACTGAGGTTATAAACTGTCTTTTTATGAATTGTTACGTGGGTATCATCGAAATTAAAGAAAAATAGCGGATTAAGGCAACTTAAACGTAAATCTTATTATGAATAGAAGAATACGAACAGCAATTTTTATGTGCGGCACAATTTAGTCTTCTTAATTGTATATATTGATTTGGGCAAAGAGATCTATCTACAAGCAAATAACATGCGAGAACGACATAGGTGGTATACCGAAACAACTTTGGGAACATCTGTTCTAATGAGTGGGTGTACAAAAGCGCAAATGATACGTCACGCGCACATGTCTACCCTGACGACGGCCTTTGATTATGTACCCCTAGATAAAGGGAGAGAGTAAATGGACCTTTGAAGGTCTTCAATACTATTCATCAGATTTATTATTTCTTTCAAAGATTGTTCGATAAGCTTCTCCCTGCATTACTTCAAATTTTTTTTCATAATTATTAGTTAGGTACTAGCCGACCTGCTCGACTTATCCGCGTAATGCTCCACTCCTATGGATCGCAGCGTGATCTTATAAATGAACTATCCAACACAAAAATATTTTTTTAATTCGAACCAGTAGTTCCTGAGATGAGCGCGTCGTAACAATCAAAATCTTCAGCTTTATAATATTAGTATAGATATTAGGTTTAATAAGTATATCTCATAATGTATGTATTTAATAATTTTAAAATTAGGTTCCCTAATGAAATTGATTAGGATATCTTACTAATATGTGCGTTTTACGGAAAACTGTCTGTTTACACATCTGACGCTAAACAAAACAAATCATAAATAAAAAAAATATATTCTAAAAGCATCCAATTAAAACAGCCACAAATGTAGGGGTTGCCAAATGGAATATTATTCGGTTTGGGAATGGAAATTGATCATTGTGTCGAGATTGCCTGGGGATTGTAATCCTTGTCAAATTTCATTGGGGTTTAGTGGTAGTACAGTTTTAGAGAGGCCATATATTTAAAAAATCAAAATAAATCGTTTAACTTCAAGTGTGATCATTGGAAACATCAGTAAGAAAAGTTTATGATGCGTTTTTCGTTATATACCTGCATCGAATCACGTTTTCAATTAATTAAACATCATAAGTTATAATTAAACTTATATAAAACATGATTCACTATACATACTACAAAATATGTTAAATGAAATGATTTCATCTCTTTAAAGACTGAATCAATGGCATTATTTCAATTCAATTATATACACGTAATTGCAAGTGCACTTAATATTGCGTATTTCAGAAAACAATAAGTCATTTTAATTCCGAATTAATCCATTCATCTATAATCTTTACTAATATTATAAAACTGAGGAGTTTGTTCGTTTGTTTGAGCGCGGTAATCACAGGAACTACTGGTTCTAACTGTGTTGGATAGTCCAATTATCGAGGAAGACTACAAGCTATATAACATTACGCTGTGACCCATAGGAACTTTACGCGGAAGAAGTCACACTGGTCGCCTAGTCTTCCTATACTAATATTATAAATGTGAAAGTTTGTAGATGGGCTACTATTTGTATCGAAAAATTCAGAGCTCCCGCGGGATAATCTAAGTTACTGCACCCGTGCGAAGCCGGGGCGGGTTGACTACTAATAAATAAAATTAAAGTGTCTGTTTATATATATTCATAGTATAGCAAATATGCAATGTATATAAACAGGTTACATAAATTTATATGTATTGATGTGGGGTACTTACATAAAAATCTAGTTTTAAATTATTTATTTGTCTGTATGTTGCGCAGCGAAGTGAGAGCAGGTCGGCTAGTGTTTAGTATAACTTGCTGGGAAAACAGAGCTTTTTAGAATAGACTTTCGGAACAAAACAATATCGCTGCTAAAACGTTAGTTAATCAAAAGCAAACGAAACCGAGAAACACAAAGAGCATTGTGCCCCTACAGTGTAACAAGTCTACGGCTACGCTAACACTGCACAACACACAGGAACCCCGCGGCGACTCCGCTGCCTATTCGCCCACCGGCACCGGCACCGGCCACTGGCGCTGGCGCTGGCGCTGTGCAAATGACTGTTACAAATTCCTATTAAAATCAATGCTAATTTATAACCTTATAAAAACATTATTCATAACATTCACTTAATTAACACTATTTTTATATTTTGAATTTAAAGTCTAACCGTTTAGGGCTAGGTTGTTTAACTGTGCATCACATACAATAGAACATTGAATTTCCATTTGTTTCGAAAAACCAACTAAAGCAGGAAAATAGATAATTTAGTGGTTTTCCATTTGACAAGTATAAATGATTAGGTTTAACCACAGTTTACAGGAAATTATTGTGTTAAATGAAACTCATTAAATTACGATATTATCAGCTGAAGTAACACAAATTTACAACGGAAATAATCAAGTTTCACTCGTCGTTAACAAACATTTTAATAATATTACTTATAACAAAATTCAAATACCCTATAATCAAAAATGTCAGTTTGAGACAGGTTCGCGTCCTCGCCGCCTCGGTCATCGGCCGTCGCGACGTTGTATCGCATAACATCGTACAACGTTATGTCACCGTCATATTTACGTCGGTGCCCATTCATTAGCTGCAAAGGAAGTCGCTTCGTGAGAATCGTGTCAGGGCGAGGGAGGCGACCCCCTCCCTACTGTGCGCCCCACCCCGCGATTATTATGCTAAGTGTCTGACGGTTATCGTCGGGGTGAATTTTTCGCGCATCTGCTATTTATTTATACGCTTTATATTCATGGGATTGAGTAACGCAGTTCGCCCGTAGAAAGGCGACTGCCTTACACTTCATTACGCGGAGTTACAAGGTTGTCTCGTGCCGACTGCTTCGCTATTGTAGTCTCTGTGTAACCTGCATACGATTACGAGTGAGGAATGACAAGAAATAGGTTAGTAGGCGCACCCCGCGTGACGCGCCCGGCTCCGCCAAACGCCCGTTAGATTGAATTTTATGCGATGTTTCTTTTAAAATTGCTCTCGGTTCAAGTCACGATAAGTTATTAGATAGACTGAGATGGAGGGATAACAGAAATCAAATTAATAAAAAGTGCTTAGTGTACTGGTTGAAATGTTTTACATCCCTGAAAATAAAAGAATGTTTTTTTGAATTTTAGGTTACAATGCGTTTTGAAACCATTAACTCGAAAAATATTATTTTATACGTGATGCTAATCGAAAATAGGAAAGTAAACATCCGAGGCGTGCAACTTGTAAAACAGAAATATTAACAATTTAAACATTCTTTATAAACGAGTGCCATCCTGTTTGAGAATAAACGTAACTTATTCAAAGCATGCTTATCGGTCAAGTATGTATGTATAGAACGGTATGATAGATATACGGAGCTAGCAAACATATCCGGTTGGCGGAAATTTCAGAACGTCACATCCTAGCTGTTGCCTCTAAAGCAGAATTTAACTGAAATCTAATGAATAATTTGTAATAAATAGTGCAACTTTTTCTATTGATTTATAACTTACATATCTTGATTAATTGAGCTTAAGAGATAAACAAGTAATTGTCAGACTACAACACAAATTATTTGCTACTTTCCATAAAATCGATTAAAGTATGCAAACCCGAACAGTTTCGTCAGCAACACGAAATCGTTTAGCCAACGCAAAAACGTCTAAATCAAGTTTCGTCAGGTAGAGTATACTGCGGTACTAGAAGACGTTGCAACACTTCCCGTCTGCGCAGGAAATAGGCGAATCCACGCTTTGTCTCGCCGCGGCCGCGCTAATATCCGACGGGAGCTGGTGGAACAAAGTTAACTAACGGGATTTTGAGCCGTCAATCGAGTTTCACATCAAATCATTGGGGAATATTGCTTTGTAACAGCCAGGCGTGATTCACTTCAAATTGAAATTATAGATTGTACTTTTCTGTGCCATGGCTTGAGAACAGTTTTTGGTGGAAATCATTTATAAGCTTGCCATTTATTGTAAATGACTGATAAAATGCATTCTACACTAGTAAAATGTCATGGAACGAAACGAAATCAAACAACCAAAATAATCTTGTAACCGTAGAATAAAGTACGCGGCGTCATTGTAAGTTCATTCACACAGACGAGACCTGGTAGTGGACGTGTGCTCAATGGCGAGGCGTCCCGATATTAGAATACAATGCAATGACACGGCCGCGTCGCCGCTGCTGCCTTGTCCTGGCGGCGAGGTGCGCGGTGGCTACAAGAGTTCCTGGCGGACTAGCGCAGCCGCCAAAGGCCACTGTGTTCTTTGTGATAGATAAATAATTCTAATTGTATAGAAACAGTGTTATAAGACGGAAACTATAAACGAAAATATAACTAAATAAAAACATGTTAGCTTACGTAAGCGGTTCTGACAAAGGGCTCTATATATTTTTGATATCGAATGCATTGCAAAAATTGAGAACACATGTATTGGAATGAACGCACACATACGAATCAAAAAACTAAACTAATACATCACGACAACAATACGTTAGTGTCGTTGTTATAGTTATTGCTATTTGCCATAGTTAAAGACTAATTAAATAGCCATTTAAATTGTTTTCCAATAATAACTATAACAAACATTATATAAAGTTATAATATTGCACAATAAGAGGTGATTAAAAAGGTAAAAGTAAACAAAACATTAATTAGGTATATTACAGGAATTGTCCAAGATCATCGCTGAGTGCAGTCCACACTCCGCATGCATCAATGGCGCATAATTCTGCTATTGTTTCTGGTTGATTACCTTAATTACTGAATCATTACATTATGTAACTAAGAATATACTAAGTAATTCTTTGAAAACGATATAGTAATATCTTCCGATTCTTTTAACGTTCTTACAATTTGTATCTCGGAAATTTTCGATGTAGAAATCCTCTATAATCTTTAAATTAATAACTCCAGATGTATCTGAACACAACTTGTAATTTGTGAAATGTTACCATTATTGCTAGCATACATTTAAATGCATAAAATTATATTTATGCAATCTAGTACCTACCCCAATAGGATGGGGTAGTCGCCTGCGTCAGCGACCAGCGTGCATCGAGCGCCTAACGTGATTTAAAAGCAATCTCGTAGTAGAGCCCCATTTCGAACGTCAAACATTCCTGCTGGTACATATCTAGATCTACCCTGCAACATGATCCGGTAATAATGAAATCACGTCGCTCTACTTGTAAACGATGATCAGCTTCACTCATATGGCAGAGTGGCAGAGAGCAACTCCACTAGTACGTATTTGCGAGTAAGTTCCTTTTATGTAGACAAGTAGACAATAATATATAAACTTCTATAACGATACATTAATTACATTTGCCAGTTATTCAAATATATTCATTTTCATATTTAGGTAACAAAAGCCCCAGACAATATTTGACTTCTTTCCAGAGTGCATGCTTGTTTGTATTCATGTGTAACGAAGAATTTCATTCATCATTATTAATAACAAATGTTACTTTGCCCAATCCAATACAGTCCTTAAAATTTTATTTGGAAAAATATTGATACCTGTATAGTGAACGCGACAAGGAAAGGTTAAACGAAGGCAATAGGCAATAGGATAAATCAAACGCCATTCAGTGTCGCATTAATAAATAACAATAAATACCTTTCCCATTACAGCTTCATCGGGTTTTTGTTTGATTATCCTTTTCCGTAATGTCCTCGCTCTTCGATCAATCTAGCCTCGAAGATTGATCAATAAAAGCGTCTATAATAGGTATTGTGTTATACGCGTTTGGCTTTTCCTGATAAGTCTCGGCACTTATCGGTCGTTTTTGCATAAAAACGCTTTGAATCAATAATGCACATTACTGGTAAACAGCAATAGATGGTATGGCTAGATAGGCCTAGCGAGCGAACGACGAGCGGTACAAAAAGCAAAGTCGCTTTGCCGCATACCGCTCCCATCAGCGATGTGAGAAGGACACGATTAACGAACCGAGCATTTGTTATACGCACTTAACGTTCGTTGAATATTATTCTTATCAATGTATCAAAAGCGATAATACCGGAAGGTATCTCACTTGTGGAACCACTTTTATAAATATTTCCATGAAAAAACTGATCGTAATTTTTCGAAACCTAATAGGCGGTGATTTTATCAATACAATATATGTTATCGATATTAAATTAACAATCTTTTATTGGATCTAACTTAAACCGTTGTTCCGATAAATCGGATGCAATTATTATAAGTAAATATTTCTGATTATGATAGTAGATGATACATAACAGAGACGAGTAGTGAAAAGGTGAGGGCTGCGATAATATAAAAAATAACTTGCAAATTGCACGTGGGTCACAAGCCCCAGTCAATGCGCGTTTGTCTGTTATTATATACAGTTTAAGGTAATCAGTGCACCACCATACAGAATACTATAGAAATATTAATTAATTTCAATATATTGTTCTA